>JAVTVY010034675.1:0-14287 GCA_036873755.1 Hanleya hanleyi | reverse complement strand
ATCTACTTTGTGAAGTTTCAATGTCGTACAATAAATTTTCTCCGAAATATCGCCGAAAACATATCGGAAATATTATGTGTGACAGACAGTAGTTATTCTGTTCGCATACTGCAACAACACAAAATAATATCGCACGTAACTTAATTTCTGCGAGAAAAAGTCAGCAAAATTAGAGGCATTCTGATTTGAGGCGAGTAGTCTAACTTAAAGTATAGGACAGCTATGTTCCTGAATCAAACAATCGCATTTGCATTTTTGTGAAGTAGATTCTATCATGATTTTGTAGCCTACTTTAGCAGGTCAGGGGAAAAGTACTAACTGGGATATATATCCCAATTGGGATAAAATATCCATGTCAGAAGTACAATATTCATGTTACGATCAACCTGACCTTTTTTGCCAATTATTCTATTCGTATGAAGACCTACAACAGTGGTGAGTGATGGGAAGTATACTGCAACAACAGCAACCCGAAAAATAATGCACATAATCGCAATATTGCAGAGAATAATTTTGGCTAGTAAAAGTCAGCAAAATTATACAATCGCATTGGCAGATATGTGAAGGAGATTCTATCTTGTTTTTGTAGTTTAGATGCCAAAATTCATCATTATGAGCATAGTATGAGAATTAGTCACAATATCCCAATTAGGATATATTTCAATAAGTAAATATGGATTTCGTATCCCAAGTGGGATATATATCCCAGTTAGTCCTTTGTTCTGAGTCGTTTATTATGCAAATCAGTAAAAATATCTCAATTTTGATATATTTCAATGTGGGGAAAGGGGGGAGGTTATACAACTTTGAGAAATGTATTTGATTCAGATTTCCCGACTAGCTTGCAAGTTAACTCATTGTCTGTTCCAATAATCTGGAGGTCATCCCCTTATGCTTAGGGCACACATGAAGCAGGTTACTGACACCATCCCAAATCGGCCTGGATATATGCATGTATCAAAAATGGGATATTGTATCACAGTTAATATATTTTAGGGAGTGGGGAGCGCCATCACCATACTGGTGTTACTACGCCAGTTCGCTTTATTTCTTCAAACGTATTGATTTCATTCATCCACATATCAATATACATTGTATTAGCACAGGGATGATGTGACCAAGACTGAGCCTGAATGATTGCTAAAGCGTAAAACAGCTATGTGGTGGGATATCGGGACCTCACCATTGAGAGAAATGTAGCATTCTACTTCTGACATGTCTGACTGCCTTAAGGAGGTGTACTTTTACCGTTGTTTTATTGAAAGGTTTATACTCTGTTTTAGATGGTTGAACTGTCAATGGGAGGAGTATACCAGTACCAGTACCACAAATGTAAACACCTTTTAGGAGAATGAAACAGTCAACATCTGATGTCAGCATGGTCAGACTCACTCTTGAACACACTCGTCTCCCTTGACGATATGGCTATGGGAATCTGCCTACACTGAATAGTAACATCGTAGGAGGAATAAACGGTGAGCAATACGTTACTCTATGAACTCCCATACATAATTTTCCAGGCATAAGATAAATGTCAGATACCTGAAAGTTGGAGAATGTTAATTATGATCGTGAAATATCATAGCGCATGCACATCATTCTATTTTCATTTTGAAGATATTCAGCAAATAATATATCGTGGTACAAATGTTTTAGTAGCTGAGATTACCTATTGTAGAAACCATATTCATTATTAATACCATGTGCATTGAAACCACATTTGCGTCATCAGAAGGGCTGCCTGAGCACTGTAAATCAGAAATAGCTCTCGGATAATGTTTTTCCTTTATTCCAGCTTTCTGTACAACACAATCGACAGCACAGCTTCTGGACAGTGGGATAGAAGAGCCGCTTTGTGGAGGGCTGTGGTGATAGTCGCTTGATTCACTTGCTCTTTACCATGTCCACATGGACTCACTTGGCAGAGATCACCTAACATAAGTCGCAATTCACAATCAGATATCTAAACAACAGTGATTGTATTGAGACGTGAGTTGAGGTGAGAATGTGTGGTCCCTCTTTCGTGTAAAAATCACATAACGAACAAGAACAATAGTCTATCTGGTTACAAGCATAAAGAACTGTAAATCACAGACTAACAAAATGAGCGGGATGTTTTCATGTTACTGTAAAAATGTTTTAATAGTGCTGATGTGGTGACGTGAGAATGTGTGCTCTATGTTATATCTAATAATCACATGACTATAGTTTAACAATATTCTGTCTGGATACAACAATCAAGGACTGTACATAAGATAATAATTAAAGAATTGCCAAACTACAGACTGTAGAGAAGTGAGCAGGATGTTGCTGTATATGTTTTAATCATGTCGATGTGTTCAGGTGAGAATTTGCGGTCCATCTTTTATGTAAAAATCACAGGACTGAGGAGAACAATAGTCTGTCGGGATACAACAACAAAGCACTGTAAACAAGAAAGCCTGGTAAAACCATACACTGTAAACTTGATAAAGAACTGAGCGGGATGTATAGATAAATTTGTATTTCTGTATAAGTTTTGATAGTGCTAAATACATAATGTATGAATGAGTGTTGTATGTCAAAGAATAAAACTAAAGTATTTTGCTGAAAACAATCTGATTTATTGAAGTGTATAGTGTACTACTTTTCGCCATGACTTGACTGCACTCCGTAACTACACTTGATCATGGCTTATACCTTACCTGAGGGTGACAGATCTGGAAGGTCCATTGCCTGTGACCCAGATAACACCAAGCAGTATTAATCCATTAAGATATAGTCGCCTCCGACCACAAAAAGTATGATAACCATATTTCTTATTGTTGCTCTTGACCACTAAATATGTGGTCAGAAGAATCTTTCGACCATAATTTTGCTTGAGCGAGCATATATTGTATGGTCAACCCGACCATATAATTCACTATCAGAGCGACCATAAAATAGCTGGTCGTCTGGTGACCAGACCTTTTATGGTTACTCCGACCATAAGTTGTGTTGTCAGATAGTGACCATAAATCATATGGTACGTCATGTCTATACTATAACTTTTATGGTCGCAGGCAACCATATTTTTTATGGTCGGTTCGACCATATCCTGTTAACAGTGTAAAGCTTTGGATGATAATTTATTTCTTATCTTCATCCGCAAATACACAATTTGCCTCGCACAAGTTGTTCCAGTAGCGGAACTCGCCCACACAAACTCGCGCAGACAAATTCGCCTGAAACAGGCTTTGCCTGCAGGTGTTGCACGCGCGTCCTTGACTGCATTGGTATATGGGCACGCGTCCTTCACAGCATTGGTATACGAGAATTCTGAATTGGTATACCAACGGTGGATAACGAAGAATTGCAATACGGTCTAATGCACTATGGTAATTAACCAATCAAAACTCTGCAATTTACTCTGAAATGTGATAAAACACTTTTATTCAACAAATATAACACGTTATATAATGTTTTCAGCCCTCGGACATTTATAACGTTAAATACAACACCTTTATTTTAAGAATGTACCTGTATACGTTCGGAAATGCCTTTTGAGACTGATTTATTGAGATTGGTATTGAGTTCTTCGTCTGATTATGAATGTTTGAGCGTCGTATCGATCTTATTTCATCTCTTCCGGTCACGAAGGCTAGATTTTCTCAACGTTGACACCTGACTATCTTAAACGTCTGATGGCCACGATAGATTAAAAGTAACCCCGAGTTAACCGTACCTGGAGTTTGACTGAGACGAAGATGTTAGATCTTCATAATGTTCATATGAAGCCACAATGAAAGTGTGACTGAGACGAAGATGTTAGATCTTCATAATGTTCATATGAAGTCACAATGATAGTGTGACTGAGACGAAGATGTTAGATCTTCATAATGTTCATATGAAGCCACAATGAAAGTGTGACGGAGACGAAGATGTTAGATCTTCATAATGTTCATATGAAGTCACAATGGAAGTGTGACTGAGACGAAGATGTTAGATCTTCATAATGTTCATATGAAGTCACAATGGAAGTGTGACTGAGACAAAGATGTTAGATCTTCATAATGTTCATATGAAGTCACAATGGAAGTGTGACTGAGACGAAGATGTTAGATCTTTATAGTGTTCATATGAAGCCACAATGAAAGTGTGACTGAGACGAAGATGTTAGATCTTCATAATGTTCATATGAAGTCACAATGGAAGTGTGACTGAGACGAAGATGTTAGATCTTCATAATGTTCATATGAAGCCACAATGAAGTGGGACTTGGATACAACACTCAAGATCAAATTTGGAACGAATTTGGAAAACAGAATAAAGATCACTGATACAGATAAAACGATAGGATAAAATCTCCCCACTGCGCATGTTCCGTTTCACAGGCTCATTCCACTTATGTCTTTGACCCCAGTAGATGTCGACTTTGACGACGTGGCTATGACGTTTTTATACATCATAACCCATTCTTGTCCCGGGGACTCCCTACTATACGAGAAGAGGCTCGAAGGGAAGTGGTAGCCATCCCTCCAGATTCTGGGGAATGAGTAGGCGCGTATGATTTAGGAGTTACCGCCTTAGTGAATATTATCCTGTAATAATTTTTCGACGTTTAGTTTTAGACCTCATCAACAAACCTCGCGGCAGTTCCGGGTCGGAGCCCTCGAACTGCATTGTTTAGAAATTTTAGACCAGATCTCTGTAGACTTTATGAGCTGTGATTTTTTAACATTTCTGATACATCTGATGTTTCAAATTGCAGATGAGGCTCCAAACTGTACTTCCGGGTGTTGATTTGGACAACTTTGGGAAAAGCATGGCGGATGGAGACATGATCAATGAGGGGTGAGAAGGCTCCCTGTTTACAAATTGAATGACATTCGGTAAAACCGGTTAGCTGTCAATGACGGGAATTCGAAATTTCCATGGTCAACTCCTGTCCAGACTTTCACAGTTAATGTCCCACAGGATGAATATTGTCCTGCCAAGTGGATTTGTTCATCGAGATTTTTCTGATTTTTGTGTGTGATTTTTTATCCTAATACATACCAGGTAACAGATTTATTAGTGGACTGATGCCATTTCCTAACCTTGCCACAGCGCATGCTTCGTTTTGCAGGCTGACCCCACTTATGTCCCAGTTCCCAATAGAGGAAGTCGACCGCTCGGGGTGGCTATGACGTACACACACACACACACACGCACACACATACACACACACGCAAACACACATTTGCATACGCACACAAACGCTTGCATACACAGACGCATACACACACTTGCATACACGCACGCACACACACAAGCCTATACACACACACACATACATGTGAAAGGTGTCAACCGGGGACGCCTGCCACAACCCCCCTAAATGGGGACTTTGTTAATAAGGTACCAAGACAGAAATGAACCTCAGATTCCAATAAAGGCAATCATAGAGACGCCCACTGGACCTTTAGATCCATCAAATTTTGAAATTTGCCAAAAGTGTTCAAGCTAGTCAAAGCGGGGACGCACACATTTCACACTCGCCGTGAAAGATGCTGCTAAAATGGGGACGCACTCCCGTCAGGTGTAGACTATCCAAGTGGGGACAAATGTTTAAAACCAACCAAATTGGGACATCATCAATAAATTTATTATTGCAAATGATATGTAGGCTAAATAGGGACATGTCAAGTGAACATATAACCAATTCTATCACACTTTGATGTTTTATTACTACATGTAACATTGAACACGTTTCATGGACGTCGCTGGACGCAGCCAGTTTTCGTCTTTCGTTGACAATGACTCCGTACCGGCAACAGTAATTGTGGAAAACTTGAACAGTTACGAGAAAGCCGTTAACAGCGTTGACAGCGATATTGGTATTTGGAAACAAACTAGGTGAATAATTTGTTTCACCGGAAGTGCGCGCGTCTGTCTTCAAATACGCGCGAGTGTTCCTTTCAAGGCAGCGTAGGAACTTAGCTGTTTTCTAAGCAAGCTCGGCAGGGATGGCATTTAGGTGTCTAGGATTAAAGACCCTAAAACCAGGGAATATTCGATGCCGCCGTTTACGTGGAATGTTGGATACTAGACGGAAGTTTCTGGTACAGGTCATCAATTTTGATTGAGGAAATATATATATGTGTTTGGAATTGACAGTAAGATTGCATTCGCATTGTTGCAGACAGGCATACAATTTCCGCCCCAAATTAGCATGCTGTTTGAAGTATGTTGATGTACACGACGAAATCAGTATTGAGCGACATATAATCAGTGCCCAGATAGAGCGGGACTCAAATAGAATACAATAGACGTTCAACCGTTTAACTTTTTTGCAATTGTTTGAACAACGGCACATAACGATGAAAGTTCACACTCGATCTAAGGCGCTCGCAATCTTGACAAATTAAACTTTCCGGAAAATGCTTCCACTCCGTATTTGTAGTATATGCTACATCACAATACAGCGAAATAATACCTTTGGGGGACGTCATGGAAAGGCCGTGATATTGTACCAACAATATCTGGTTGTCGTTGTTGTTTTCCGTCTATCGCTTTATCGAATGACAACGTTGAAGTATCAACAACTGAGTAATAAACTATTCCTCAAGGAAGATTGTTGCTGTTGTTGTCTTCTGGCATTTTCTTCTGATTTGCAGGAACATGGGGACAAACAAAATATCTGACTAGGTACGGTACGCCTATTGTTTCGTTTTCGGTTTATATCCTTCAAACAAGTGTTTCAAAGTAAATCAGAAAATTCAACATACGTTCCGTACAATATTGCCCGCAGTCGAATCGTGTATTGTTCTTTCTTCAGTCTCGTTTTATCTCTCTTCGTTCGTTGTGACGTGACTAAGTCATGCGCAAACGGGGACCTGTGTGTATTGAGCAGATGTTTTCTCTACGGAGCGGGAAACACACGCATACACCTCGCGCTTGAATTTTGCTGCCTAAATGTGGACGTATACCATATTTACCTCATTTCACTAGAGAGTTCCAAAAACAGGCTTGGCTGCACGTTTCAAGCCTTAAGTCAAACCGTTTGGAGGGGGGTCCCCATTTGAAAGGTGTGTATTCATGTCAATGTCCCCATTTGACACCTTTCACAAACGCACACACACACACACACACCGCGTTGTTTGAATCCGACCGAATAACTCCTTAATTCTGCACATGATCGAACTACTTTTCATATGCTCGCGTCATATATAAAGCGAAAATAATCTCAAGATCATTCTTCTTAACGCTAGGTCAACAAAGGTATAATGCAGAATTGAAAAGTAATCTGAACTTTCCATAAACATCACTTTTACTATATATGATGTCACTTCCGGCAGTGTGCTGCTCGAGCTCAAATCCTGTCCGAAAATCTGTCCGATGGCTGGGGTGTTAATTTACTATACCCCAGTGAGGTGGTTGGTCAGAAGGAGAGGGCTTTATATTGTCATCAGCTGTAGTACAATTGGACGAGAGAGGCGGAGGAAGAGGAGTGCAATAATCTAAATAGTTATTCAAACGATAATTATCCTGAACAACTATACAAACAATAATCTGGTTTTCTAGCAAGAGACAAGCGGTTAACAATTTTTATTGATGTTATCATGGTGATATTTTCAACAAGAGAAATTCATGGTGTGCACATGAACAACCACAGTCAAGCTGTCGATGTAGGTAAACATCCCTTCAGTCGTTCTGTGAGAATATATATGAATAATGAGCTGAATTCTATACATTGAAGCCGAATCATCATATTAATTTATTTTGATAAATGTATGGAAATTAGTAATAATTAGTATTAATTTCCTGCTTACTTCCTGGTAATCCGAATCCTTGTAATTTGTGTGACCTTTCACATACACCGTACATTCCAATTCCGGTTTCGTACTGTGTGATTATGAAAATATGAGACTTATTTCACACGATTTGTTCATTAGGGCAGCCGTGAGAGTTGAAATTCATGCCGCATCAGAGTCATGCAAAACAAGGATAAAAAATAATTAACAATTAACAGATTATTTATCGCTATTTTTATATTATCATTGCTGACTGCATGAAATGGATTAAGATATCACGTTTAGGCTAAAAAATGATTTGTTTCTGATCACAGATCCTCAAAAATAGTGGTGCTGTGATGTGGCTTTTTTATTTCGAGGTTTTCTTTTTTTTTCTTTTGAAATGAAAATAATTTATTCACATGATCTCACAATGTCAATACGTTTGTACAGATGATAGCCCATGTATAGTTAAGAATTAATGAATATCACAGATAAATATGGACTATGTTCATACACATACATATACAAATGTAATTCGAAGTTCACCTAAATCAAACTAACCAAAAATGTAACTCATAATAAGAGCAGTACTTTATAATTTTACTTTGTACATATAGCGTTGTTCATACACCATGTCTTATTCAGCCTGACAAAATCAACGTGAATTCGTAATTTGATACAGGCTTCAACAGCACTGATAATACACTTTTCTGTTTTGCTTTTGTTCTGGAAGATAATTTCGTTTCGTGCACACGGAATGGAGATGTGGATCAAATTAATCAAATATAAATATACTGCAGTCTCCTCTTTCGTCATTCGTACATCGAATAATTTGGAAATCAAATGTTGTTCATTTAGAAGAGGCAAAAACTTGTCGCGATTGAAGAAAATTTAGATTCTACCGAGATTTGAACTCGGATCGCTGACTAACCACTGTACCATTGAGCCGATTTCGGTTTAATTTTTTGTCTGGCTGCCATTCTTACATCGCGGAACCGTTAAACCGGAACTTTAAGATTGAAACAATTGATGTATACGATGACTGTTCGAACGTGAAGGGGGGGTGATTTGGATAGATAGCTCGAGGGGTTTTCACTAAAAGGAACCAATCAGAAAACGCGCTGATGCAGCTCATCAGGTCAATCCGCAGCGAGGTTTGTGTTTTGACTGGTTTGAATTTCATCGCCGGCCAGACTACCTTTGAAATCGACATCGGGTGTCGAACCTAAAATCGCCGGCTTCAGACACCGACGCGCTAATTTAAAACAACCGCTGGGGATGAAATGTACGAGATAGTGTAATAGACGCATCGACTCGAGAACTCATCCGAATCATGAAAACGGTCCAGGTAATAAACCCTCTGCGAGGATTTAGGGATTACCTTGACTTGTGCAGATACACTCGGTAACAGTCAGTTTTGATGGTACAGGAAGCCGGAGTCTGTTTCAACTTGAAGACGTAATCGTTTGCATCGTGGACTTGAGATCTGACGATCTGAATTCAAATCTCGTTGGAACCCGAAAAAAGGTGAAAATAGGTGCCTATTTGTTACACTGCAATTTGTAAACAAACTACTTTTACAGATCACTGTATTACAGATAGTAAGTCGAAATTTCGAGATACTATGTCGAAATTTCGGAAAAATGTTTCTCGTCATGGCCCCTAGACGCTTCCATACGAATGGACCAATGAAGATGAAAATTGATATCCATGGCTAGGTTCTATCGAAAGTTGAACTCGGATCGCTGGATTCAGAGTCCAGGTCTAGCGTTACTAAAAATTAGGCTGCACCTGCGATATTGACTGAATTAAAAAACAGAAAATATCCATCAATAGTTGGTAGAGGTTACTGAAGCAAAGAAGTTTGGGTTCTACCGAGATTTGAACTCCGATCACGGAATTCAAGAGTCTGTAGTGCTAACCGATACACCATGGAACCCCTTTTCGATTTGTTTTATTTTCTTGGCTAGTTGGTAGACATTTTGGCAGAAAAAAAAATTAGGTTCTACGGAGATTTGAACTCGGATCGCTGGATTCAGAGTCCAGAGTGCTAACCATTACACCATAAAACAGTCTATAACAGTTAATGTTACTGCAATTATCACATAAATTAGGCTATTATTTCAGTCCAACAGACATATTTAGGATCTGAGGAAATGCTCCTGTCAAACTTGACATGGGGAACAATTTGACAGGAACAATTATCTTATACGATGTCTGTTTGATCGTAAAGATACAGTGTCAAGAACAGTTTGTATATCCCGGACACTGAAATGCACACTAGTTTGTAACACCTTTCGAACATGGAAGTGTTCAAGTTTGAAAACTAGCTTGAAAAGAGATTTATTTAAAATATGTCACTGAAGTGGCATATAGACAAATGAAGTTGAAAGTAAATATTCATGACTAGTTGGCAGACGTTGCTGGAGCAAACAAGCTCGGGTTCTACCGAGATTTGAACTCCGGCCACTGAATTGAAGAGTCTGGAGTGCTAACCAATAAACCATAGAGCCACTTTATTGTGTTACCTTCGTGACGAGCTGGTAGAAATTTTGGCAAAAAAAATAGTTGGTAGACGTTACTGAAGCAAAGAAGTCTACCGAGATTTGAACTCCGATCACGGAATTCAAGAGTCTGTAGTGCTAACCGATACACCATGGGACCCCTTTTCGATTTGTTTTATTTTGTTGGCTATTTAGGATCTGATGAAATGCTCCTGTCAAACTTGACATGGGGAACAATTTGACAGGAACAATTACCTTATACGATGTCTGTTTGAGCGTGAAGATACAGAACGAAAAGTTTGCATATCCCGAACACTGAAATGCACACTAGTTTGTAACACCTCTCAAACATGTAAGTGTTCAAGTTGGAAAACTAGCTTGAAAACAAAATGTATTTAAAATATGTCACTGAAGTGTTATCATGCTCATCAACTAGGTCGTCTTCGATAAAAACGACGTAAAAGGTTGTCCACAATATCGCCCATTGTTGATTATTGTTCATTTTGAAGTCTGTAGGCCTACTTTTGAACACATTTACGCACAATTGAACACTTTCACATGTTCATGCGGACGCTAAAGAGTTCCAAAAGTGTTACAGAATATGTGTTCATTTGTGAACGTTGGTATTCAAACATTGTGATCAGTTTTAAACACGTGTATTCATTCGTGTTTTCTAGTGTTTGGATATGAACATATCAGTGTTCAGTTTTTAACACCATATGGTGTCCCGATTTGCACGTCAGTATGAACAGTGGTGTTCAGTGCCGCCCAGCCCCGTATTTCGATTGTCGAGATACTTTGAGTTGTAGGATTTTTGGTACCTCTTTCTTTTCTTTATTGCTCAAAATGGACCAGTTGATGAATTTCACAACATTATTTCAAGTTATTCCGACAATGGTTAAAATTAGTCAGAGATGAACGCTTTTACGCGTTCGATAAGTGTTACAATTTTTCGCTAACGGGGTTGTGGACCTTGAATGTCCATAAATGTTTCTGCCTGTTTGTGTCGCGGGAATCTGACAGTTCTAGGCATTCTACGTTGACAGATCACTGTGGACACAGTTTTAATCCACTCGGTATTTTGGGAAATTTTGTGCTTAACCGGAGTGCAGAGGTGCACGAGGAGAGGCTCTGAATGTGTTCGTGGAGAACCAATTGGGTTCCACCTAAATTTGAACTCGGATCACTGGATTCAAAGTCCAGAGTGCTAACCATTACACCATAGAACCACTTTCAGGCTAATATAACTGCACTTACTTATGAGATATCGGCTGAATTAAATTATTTCAGTCTGGCCGTCAAATGCGGAACAATTAGATCGGAACATTAAGATTGGAGCAATTAACGTATGTATACGATGTCTATTTCAACGCGAAGCATTCCAGAGTGTTAACCATGCACCATAGAACGGCATTTCTGGTTACCGTTGCTGTTCTTAGCATATACATTAGTCTATTATAATGGATCCGAGGAAGTGCACCTAAGAAATCGAATGCAATTGAATTATGTCAGTCTGGCCGTCAAACGTAAGAAAATGGAACAATTGAGTCGGAACATTAAGATTGGAACATTTAATGTATACGATGTGTATCTCGACGTGGGGATAATGTACGTTTGGCGGCGGTTCCATGGTGTAATGGTTGTCACTCTGGAGTTTGAATTCATCGATTGCAGTTCAAATCTCAATGGTCTGTAAAGGACCTGGCGCAGTTTAATGAGATTTAGGCCCGCATGAGGTGCGGTTTGTAGTGCCAAAATGAGATATCACCTACGAAAGAAATTTTCCAGTTAGAGTGAAGTATGTTATCTTGCATATACTCTGGGTATTTTGTAGGCCTGTCTTCTGGTTTTTTTTAACAACAGCATCTTGTTGTTGCCCAAACACGGTTTTGGTTCTGGACTGGCTTCATATGTTTACGGAGAGAAAAGTGTGTTACTTCCACCTCAAAATAGGCGATTTTATACAAATCCACTACTCCGAGTTGCTGTTATTAAAGAAAACATAAGACCCTGGGCCTAAAAAATACTCAGAGCATAAGACAAGATAATATACTTTACGCTAGCCGAAAATTTCTTTCGTACGTGATATTTCATGTTGGCACTCCGAAGCGCACCACATGGGGGCCAAAATCTCATTAAACTGTGTCAGGTCCTTTGCATAAACGTTTCTCCCTGTTTGTTGCACTGGTAACTGGGAGTTGTAGACAATCTAGTTCTGCAGATCACCGTGGATAAAGCACTGATAAGTGTTAATCTAATCCACTATATTGGAAGATTTTATGCTGAAATATACGATACGATATGTTTATTGCAGGAATAAGCCTAAAAGGCATTTCTCCCATACATGAAGTGCTGGCTTGGGAGCCCAAACAAATGATACATGTATAAATCAAACTACTAAGCAATAAGAGTAATATTCATGATACAGAAATAGGGAAATACACAAGTTCGTTAAGCAAAATTAATTACACATGATATTGATCAATTAGCTCATTTCGTAACTTCAATTACTCTATTAAGAAATTTCCGAGGTTAATCAGTCCATATTTATTTCGGGGATTCATAAGACATTTAAATTTATTGATTGATGACCAAGATAGGAAATATTTTTTCAAAATATTTGCAACGTATGTGTTGATAAGCCGGGCAACACAATAGTAAATGATATTCATTTTCAATGAGGCCCATATTACATTTATGGCATATCTGCATATTTTTGGGAATATTAAGGTATCTTCCTTTCTCAACATTCAAACCATGATAACCGCAGCGGAAACGAGCTACTATTTTGAGAAGCTTCCATCCTACATCAGCAGAAAAATCAATGTAATTTGCCTGAGTAAAAACAATAATGAATTTAATATACATATCATATCTAGAGGAAGTATTAATATTTGATGACCAATTCTGAATGAAACTATCTTTAATGGTTCGCTTTATACTAGAACATATAGATACTGGACAATCCTCAGTTACAAGCAA
This sequence comes from Hanleya hanleyi, assembly GCA_036873755.1. Taxonomy (NCBI): domain Eukaryota; kingdom Metazoa; phylum Mollusca; class Polyplacophora; order Lepidopleurida; family Hanleyidae; genus Hanleya; species Hanleya hanleyi. Next base: position 1,065 of record JAVTVY010034675.1, on the reverse strand, counting down.
ATAGCCATAGCCATTTGATTCTAAAAGCATGTTAATCCCTTAACTCCAATTATATATAGACTTCAGACGAATTAGGGAATTCGTTTGACCCAAGTATAAATTATATACCAACTTGACTTATTATTTACTAATTTTGACCAATACTGAATAATCCAATTTTTATACCAGTTGCTATAGAAAATCTTCCAAATTCCCCATACACAAACATGTTAGGGGTGTTCCTAGATAATACATGAAGATACTTTACATACTGCATGTGGACAACCACAATTTCTTTTATCTCAACAAATCCCCATAATTCACAGCCATATAATAAAATTGGTTTAATCATTCTATCAAACAGCTCCACCTTAATAGTAATATCTGCATGAAGCTTTCTAAAACAATGCTTTAGCATATATACTGCCTTTTTTGCCTTCTCAATTAACATTTTAGGTGCCTCTTTCATTACAAGATTATATTTAAGTTTTATGCCTAAATAACAGAAACTGTCAACAATCTCTAGACTATCACCATTGTAGACCCAAATAAAATTCCCATTATATTTACGGGTACCAAACACCATCACTTTAGTTTTTGGAATGTTAACAGTAAGATCCCAAGTGTCACGGTATACTTTTAATTTATCTAGTAGCAACTGTAGACCTTCTGGTGTTTTAGAGAAAATCACAGCATCATCAGCAAACAACAAGACAAATATTTGAAATTCACCATAAATAATATCCTTATCAACATCACTCTTAAGTTCTTCACATATATCATTAATGTACAGTGGAAATAATATGGGTGACAGTGGCTCCCCTTGTTTTAGACCAATATTTTGATCAAAGAAGTTGGATAAATTTCCACATGACTTAATACATGCCCTAACAGATATATACATTACTTTAATAGCTTTGACTAATTTAGTACTACAACTCGTTTGTAACAATTCATGCCAAAGAGCAGATCTATTAACGAGTCAAAAGCCTTTTGATAATCAACAAAAGCACAGCAAAGGCTATCCTTTTTTTGCATTGCACTGAATATAATATTATATAGACTAAACACACAATCAATAGTACT
>JAVTVY010034674.1:0-15370 GCA_036873755.1 Hanleya hanleyi | reverse complement strand
AACGTTTTCACAATGCTGCCGAGTATGTTCCCCAGTCCATGTCCTCGTTGCATGCGTGCACCGCTAAAGACCGGAAAGCCACCCCCGGCCTGTTGGGCATAATAGTCGGCATAGCTGCGTGCATCGCACTCGTAAGGTACTTTCATTACGCAAAGTGGGAGCACGTGCTTGTCGAAAGTGAAGTGTCAGCACCACTTTTCCTCGTTCGAATGCCACCGGTCGTCCCGTGTCATCTCTTATATCCACCGTGATCGTGTTGATGTCAGTTTGTCGTACGGGCAAGTAGAGCATGTAGGTGAAACTGTGGGTGACTTGACCTCCATACGTCTTTTTAATGGGGACCACCCGTAACAGAGGTGTGTTGATATCGCCCACGATGTGGTTGTCCACCACGTCCGAGTAGACGTAGAGTCCGTACATACCCGACTTCATATCCATCGGCATCTCGCCATGGTGTTCGGTGGGACCAGCGAACGTCTTTGGATCGAAACCCAGCATTTGCTGTAGGATAGGACTCAGTACGACACTCGCCTTGCCGGTGACGATAAGCTCTGCCTTGTCGTTGTGTGCGTTGTAATCGAAGTCCACGTGATTCTTGAAGGGGTAGGCTTTGATGGGTTTTGAAGTATTCGTCACCTCCCGTAGAGCCTTATAATGCAACAGTCTTGACAGCCCACCCATGAACTCTTTGGGGGTATCGTATTGGCCTTCGGCCAGGGTGAGTCGGGTGTTTTTGCCTTCGTAGGTCACCTCGTACCAGACTTCATTGGCTCGCACGTTGTACCATGAGTAAGGGTATTGGATATCCACGAGGCCACATTCCCAGCGTCCAGGTAAATGCAACGGTTGCGGTAACTGGGTGACGTACTTGGCCACGGTATTGTCAGGAAACACATCCAGCGAACTGTTACTGGGTAGGGTCAGGTAAAACATGGCGACTGAGCTGTCCTGCTGCTGCTGTTGGTTTTAATAGGTGTTCCAGGCCTTGGGCGGTTGCGTCCGGCGTCGTGTTCGTCGCGTTGACTTGCTACGTGTCACGGCTCTGGAGATGTGGGATGTCCTGATCGAGGGTGGTTTTTTAAAGGTTTGAAAAGAAGGTGCCCGTTGTGGTGGTGGTGGTGGAGTTTTGGGGGTGACTCCGGTTCCCAGTCGGCTTCCCAAGAAGGTTGTGGTGAGAGTCGTGGTGCACGAGTCGGTGAGTCACGCTGCATAAAGGCCCAGCGGTGGGGGTTCCCCACCAATTCCTGTGGTACATGCATGTCTTTCAAGCCTTGAGAGAAGACCTCCCATCCTCGAGGATCCGTGTGCGATCTGCGTTGACGCATCAGATCATTCACTAAATCCGTCATGTGGGTGCCGGGGACCACCTGATTCTGTACCAGGAGTTCGCCTTTATCATTCCAAGTCATGTTGGGATTCTGTTTCATCCGTTGTAATACCAGGCCAGCTTGTTTCTTGAACGAGGCAGGTACACTCTTCAGCACTTCGTCTTCCACCCACTGTGGGGCTGTGGGGGCTACCCCTGGTAATGGCGGCTGTTGGAACGGTGCTGAGGTCGGCGGTCTGTCACGTGGTGGTGGTGGTGGTGGTGGTGGTGATGGTGGTGCTGTTGCTGGGGTAGAGCGAGTTTTGTATTGGTCCATGAACGTCATGTACCGTTGAAGCGTCTCATTGTACCGTTGTACTTTCTCACTGTCGCTTAATCCCGGTCTCTGTAAGATCTGTTGCATCTCTCCATCGAGGCTGTTTATGGTCTTCACCGTAGGTGGGACAGGGTAGGGTGATTGGAGGTTTGCAGGAACCGTGGTTCGACGAGGACCATTTTTTTCGTGTGGTTCATTGTCGGCCGAAGAGTCCACCCAATACTGGACCCAACACGGAAGCGGCCAACGGTGCTAAGATGGCCCCGAGAAAGCCGCCTTTCTGTAACACCTTTTTCTTTTTGTGTTTGAGGGACCCGCTTCTGGACTAAGGTTCGGAGACCTTGGCCAACTTGGTCTTCTGAGCCGGAGTCAGTGGTACGTTGCCTTTTAACAGGTTGTACCCGATCTCGCACAGGCAGCGTACAAGGTCAGGGTCCGCACCGCGTACAATGGTTCGGACCAACTCGGGTGGGGCCGTCTTCAATACACGGAGCGTGGGAGCGTGCTTCCGTACTCGCGCAGACATCCTGTACAACTAATGCCAGAACCCACAACGCTGCTCTTTTTATCTACCTCAGAGACAAAGTCAACCCTGCTGTGGTATTCATTCTTTTTATTATTCCCCATCATCAAACACACAGACCCCAGCTGAGGGAGCCACTGTGGGTGTGTTTACATTATTTTTGCATGTACACGTGGTGGGTCTCTCCGGGAAAGATGCCGGTCCGTAGTCGAAGGTGATCGGGGGTGGCTTGCTTGAGGTCGAAGAGCATATACCCGTGCTGAGGGGTTGTCGCATCTTTGAAGGCTTCCAACGCAAACGGTGTGCGGCCGGGATACATCTGTCTCGCCAGGTGCAGCAGTTGAGTGGTATCTCGGGTTTTTGAAGACCACCAGGTAGTGGGCATTTAAGCTGATATTCCGATGTTCTTTGTTTTACTGAACAGATTCTGCACAATGTAGATGATGCTGAGCCGTCGATGATGGCTGCCTTTGGTAAAGAGTTGGGTGACCCGTGCATCCGTCTCCGCCATGAGATCATCCAGAACCACCAAGGTGTCGGGTTCAAATCGGCCAGGTTGGGTAGGCCTTCCACGAACGTGATGTGGGGCATTGCTGCATACGCTTCCTGCCATTCTCCGTAACACCACACGACTCTGGCAATGGGTGGATTGATCATGCTGTCGGCGTGTTGAAGGAGCTTCCTGACGAAGTGCGTTTTGCCGGAGCCCGTCGGTCCTGCGATGACGCAAGTGAAGGGATGCTGCCACCCAGGGTCCATGGTTCGAGGTGTATCCGTTGTCGTGGTAACCCGCTCTTGTAAATTAGGTACGAGTGAACTGGAGTGGTGGTGGGTACAACGTCGGTCGTCGTTGTCTGTTCACTGTCAGGGATGGTGCTGGGGGTGGGTACAACGTGGGTCGTCGTTGTCGGTTCACTGTGAGGGATGAAATCCGGTGGGTGTTCAGACGTAGTGGGCGTTCTTGGTGTAGGTGTAGAGCTTGGTGTGGAGCTCGACGTGGCTTGTACACGGGGTGTGGTGGTGGTGACTGGGCTCGATACGACTCTCTGTAGACCGGTTTCACTGGTGCCTGGTGTTCTCAGTTGGTTAAGTAACGTGCTGACATAGGCTACGTCGTAAAACACACCTCCGTACAACACACTCAGCAGGGTTAGCAATAGCACCCCAAAGACCACTTGCGCTTTGCGCGTTTTGCGAGACGCTGTCTTCAGAGGCAGGTGCTGTTGGTCCATAGCACTGTGGTCGGACGTGGAATGAAGGAGGACGGCAGTGGTGTCTGGCTTTATAGTCGTTTTACCTGGTTGGCCGCGACCCAGGAATTGAAGGAACTGGGCCAACCTTGCCATTTCACGAAATGAAACAGTTTGCCACGTCGACGTTCCGTTTTCAAAATCTGCTCCACCGTGTAGTAGTCTTGCTGTGTTTTTACAACGGGCTGTAATTCCGTCTCGTAAAACGTCCCCAGCAACGTTTCCCCTTGGAGATCTTCCAGTTCATAGACTCGCCGCTGTCGGGGTAGGCGCCGTTTAATCAGGAAGTGCTCATCGCTCCAGTTGGGCAAGCAACTTTTCTCGAACTTTACTGATCCGTACAGGGTCCCCGACCTTGTACACCGCCTTCGTCGTTCGCTGCGATGGCCTGGGGTACAAGACACGCCGGACTTGGGCTTCATTGCGTTGGGTCACGGTAATGGGGGCTCTCTCTATACTTCGATGATAGGCTCGAGTGTAACCCCTCACCAGTTTCGGGAGAACATCGATGTACCGCCTTGTATTCTTATAGGTGAAATATTTATACATGCGGCCTTTGAATGTCCTGTTGAACCTCTCCACCACGGAAGCCTTGGTCTCGTTGTACGTATGGAAGAAAAACACCTTCTGTTTCTTGAGAAAGGCTTGGAACGGTCTGTTGAGGAATTCCGTGCCTTCGTCGGTTTGCAAATACAAAGGTTTGCGCCCGGTCTTGAAGATGTCTTTGAACGCCGCTATGAGATTTGCCCCGTTTTCGTCCGGATGGGTACCACCCACGCATACTTGGATAGGATATCGATGCACGTCAAGATATACCGATTCTCATCGTTGTGTTTGGCAAAGGCGCTCATATCGACCAAATCCGCTTGCCACTGGGCATCTATTCCTCCCACGATGACCCGGTTCCGTAGAAAATGGCGACGGACAGATCGATGTAAGGTATAGGTGTCTTGTCTTCTTAACCAATCTCGGACTTGGGCACGTTGTATCCCCTGGGGTTTGGCCGCTCGATAGAGAGCCGACAATGCACTATAGGCCGCCGGACTGTCGGGACTGTAGTATAAGTTATCCAGCACCTTCTCCCAGCGCTTCATGGTGACAAAATGATGATGCACCCTGGCTCTATCGTTTATTTATAACGGGTATATCTTGGGCCGGAGTTTCTTTCTGATTTTCGTCATTGGCTTTCACAGTGTCCATGGCAAATGACCAGTCCAACTCGTCTGATGACCGCTTGATAAGCACTTCATCCACATCTACCACGGCATCTTCCAATGCAGACCATAGATCAGGGTGAAGGGTAAAATGCACTGTACCCCCATCTAGCCAAGCCAATTGAGCAAAGAAAGGGCCGCGTCGGATGTATACATCGTGACACAAGTGGATGAGATCGCCGTCCAGTTCACCAGACAACACCCGTTTGAATTTGGTCCAGCCCTCTCGGGACAGACGAATGTGAGCCGGGCACGGTTGTGTAGGGTCCGTGTCTCCCACCTCCTCCATGATATCGACCGTATCCGCATACACGTGCAGGAAAACCTCGGGGTCAAGCTGAGATACGCCAGTATCATATGCTCCGCCATGGTCAGTACGTGAATGGTACCAGAGTTGACTGTTTCTCGTATTTATAGGGACAACCCCGTGAGATCAAAAGGATCAGGTGGTCATATCACTGGGCTGGTTGAGTGTAGCCGGGTAATCAATGGCATCGTCGTCGGGTTCATGTAGTTGTTCATTGGGTTCTGCCGCCGATTCTCTCAGGGCACGAGCCCACTCCAACTCGTCTGATGACCGCTCGTCCGGTGTAAACAGCTGGTCCACGATAGACACCACTTTCTCGAAGGCTGTCCACAGATCGGGGTCTAGGGTGAAGCTTCGCGTAGCATCTTGGTAGCGGCCCAGACGTGGGAAGAAAGGTCCACGGTATACGTAGATGGCATTGTCTATGTGGATGACGTGTCCATCGAGCTCGCCGCTCAACACCCGTTTAAATTTGGTCCAGCCGTCACGGTGTAGCGTCACCGTATTCGATACGGTCTCAGCGGGCGACCAGCAAACTCCACGGTCTTCCACCAGGGTGACTTTATCTTCATAGACGTGTAACCCCACCCGGGGTGTAAGGGGCAGGATGGCTCGTAGGACGGGTGACATGCTTGGTCCAATGTCGAACGGTGAATGACACACACTCTGTCTGACCCTCGTATTTATAGTCCCCACTGTCAATACCACAGCGCCAGGGTCAATAGGGCACAGACTAGTGTGAGGCCAACCAGCCGGCGCTGGTTCCGGCGTGAGCGCTCCTGGTCCATAGCGCGAGCATCAAGGATGGCTGTCATAGTCCAGTAGTGGTGAGTGATGGCACGCCTCTCCATCGAGTGCACTCTGTGGAGGACCGCTTCTGTGAACTCGTTCAGGATCTGGCGTCGTCCCTCGTTGTCGTCGCCATCTGCAAACATGGACCGGACCACTGCTCGGTAACCCGTGAATGAATTCACCGCGGTGGCATGCTGTAAAATGCGAGTCGCACAGGGCTGGATCTCCGTCATGGCTCTGCAACCGTAGAAATGAAGGTGTGTGATCCCGAGAGACGTGTTTTATAGACCATGTCACACATGCGCGCCTAGCTCTACGGGTGTAGTCCGTGATACGTACTATTCTGATGGGTTAGTCCAAAATAGAGAGCAACAACAACACACAGATTACAGATCAATCCTTTTATTATGCGTGAACATCATAGGAATGCATGTACTGACCTGTCTGTGGGGGTTTCCCACAATGGCGTTCACCTTCGTGTCTTTTCGGGTACGTCCGTGTCTTTTCGGGTACGTCCGTGTCTTTTCGGTAAAGTCCGTGTCTTTTCGGTAAAGTCCGTGTCTTTTCGGATCGGTGACGTCCGTGTCTATCATCCGGGCACTTCGCGTCTGCGCCTGCATTGGGTATGTATAAGGGTCTTCATGCGTGCGCGCGCGCAATGCGGCTCAGTCGTACACCAGTACACCAGTCTCGATCCTCGACTTGGGGTAGAGTGTGCTAAAAATAGATTACCAGCTAGCGTGCTATAAAAGGGAAGCGGCCTTGCCATTTCATCAGACACCCTATCAACCACCAAGATGTTCAGTTGCACAACTTGCCAGAAGCAGTTTACTCGTCTAGATAATTTACGACGCCACGAGGCCTCCACCCACAACGATGCACGGTATACTTGTATAACCTGCGCACGGTCATTTAATCGGGAGGATCAGTTACTGCGCCACGAACGTTCATTCCACGAGGGCGCGACGAAACAATGTAAGGACTGTGGTCAACTCTTCAAACGAAGCAGTCAGTTGCTGCGACACCAACGGTTGATTCATGCCCCGTCTCCACGGTTTTGGCGACAACTTCCTACTGAAGAGGAGCCGCGGAAGGTCAGACCCAGTGAAGATAAGCCCGGGGAGACGAACGCCACTGGTGATGCGATGACGGAGAGCCCGCCTATACCAACAGTTGGGAAGAGCCTGGATTTCCAGCCGGACCCCACCGTTACGGTTTCGAGTCATACGTCATACATCGAACATTTTCTGGACGAGCCCATAAATGTTCCTAGCGATCTCTTACCCGAATATCATCCAGAGAGTGACATCTCTCGGCGCCATTGGACCATGACACGGCACTGTTTCCACCGTCATCGCCCTATTCAAGATATCTACAATTTCCCACTGACCAAGCTCACCCGTCTACGCAGCTACGTGGAAACCATCTTCAATGACCAACCTACGGCCTTCACATTAAATGTAGCATTTGGGTACATCTTATGCCATAAGATGACGGATGAATTGCGCTATTTCTATTCCAGTGCCATTCACCCAGTGTACGACCAACCGTTTACCATCATTAACCGGAGGTCACTAGAGATGATGCTGGACCAAGTGGAACAATTGGATGTCTTGGGATGGGCCCAACAACAACGACCCAACACCAAGTGGACAGTGAAGAGGATGACCAATGTTACATTTTTCCTTACCAAGGTGATTCACCACAGCCATCGGTTGAATGCGTCACTCGTGCACTGATGAATACCATAACATGCCGTACATACTCTCCATGTCTACATGCTGATCATTGACTTGAGCTCAGTAAACACTTGTACCTAATGTGACGGTGCGTTAAAACATGGTGTTTGATATTTCAATTTTGTTTTGCTGTGAACATACTAAACATACCCAGGGCGGCTCCCCCAGCCTGGGTATGATGTAACATTGGGGATAATAATGAACATTGCTGAACTTGTCGTTATTCATATTGGACCGTCTGACCTGGAGGTGACCTTTGACCTTTCGACCCGCGCGCGCGGGCACTGCCGGGGATGACGCGCACTTCCGGAGAACTCGCGCGCGCGCTCGCGCTGGGGGGCCGGGGCGAGCCGCGGCGGGAAAACACCCCGGCGGTTGAACATACGGACGTCTAAGAGGAAACATTGGAACTCTTCTATGTTTGGAGGTAGTTTTAGCGAATAACCCGGAGGTGACGTCACAACCCCCACGTGACCTGCGCAGCAGAATGGAAACGACACCCTAGTGTAACTCCCTCACCTAGGCTTCACATGGATACCTCACTCGATCCCATCGACCCACTAGGGGCCCACCTACACCCCAACACGTCTATTTCTATACTACGGCCAGACTGCGCATGCGCAGAATCCCGATAGTTCAACCCCACACCAAGCCCATCAGATGCCCCTTCACGTATGCTTCACTTTGATACCTCACTCGACCCCATTGGACCATTCGTGGCTCCCCTAGCTCCAAAACGTTGAGCGGGACCCATACAGGGTCCACTTTTCGACACTAGGTGACCACATCCCGACAGAAATGGCTAGTTTTCGACACCGGATGTGCCGCCATCTTGAACATACGTGCCGCCATCTTGGATATGTCCCATAATGCACCGGGTCAAAATACTCGCTTCTGATTGGACGAGAGCTCCGTGGCGGATTTGAAATACTCGCTTCTGATTGGACGAGAGCTCCGCATTGCATCTGCGCATGCGCAGAATGATATTCCTACCGCACACCCAACCCATCAGATGCCCCTTCATCTAGGCTTCACTTTGATACCTCACTCGACCCCATTGGACCATTAGTAACTCCCCTAGCTCCAACACGGCTATTTCCATACCCTTGGGCCACCGCGCATGCACAGAATGGTGACAACGCCCGAGCCGCTAGTCCAGTCAGATGCCCCCTCACCTAGGCTTCACATTGATACATCACTCGACCCCACTGGACCAGTAGTAACTTCCCTAGCTCCCAACACGGCTATTTCCATACCCTTGGGCCACCGCGCATGCGCAGAAGGCCGATAGTTCAACCCCACTAGTCCAGTCAGATGCCCCCTCACCTAGGCTTCACATTGATACATCACTCGACCCCACTGGACCAGTAGTAACTCCCCTAGCTCCAACACGGCTATTTTCATACCCTTGGGCCACCGCGCATGCGCAGAATGACGATAGTTCAACCCCACACCCAGCCCATCAAATGCCCCCTCACCTAGGCTTCACATTGATACATCACTCGACCCAACTGGACCAGTAGTAACTCCCCTAGCTCCAAAACGGCTATTTCCATACCCTTGGGCCACACGAGTTGTCTCCCTTGCGTCAGTGTGTGCAGATGGCGCTATGATCGACGCCGTGATGTGGAAAGGGCGTCCCCACACCATCCTGGAGCCGCCATTTTGTTTGTTGATTTTCTGCGGAGATACACGGGACAATAAACGCTCGACCCTAGGGTGGTACAGATGCTAGACTGATGCTATTAACATGGTACAACACCTATAGATTATGTTTATTATTATTATATGGCTTAGAGGGTTTTTTGAGGGTAATGTGAGGGTTTTTTCTCCCCGTGACCTCCCCACCGCCTCGTTTGCTCCCTTGCGCCGCCATTTTGAACCCACCACCACCCACAGCCGCCATTTTGAACCCACCACCTCCCACAGCCGCCATTTTGAACCCACCACCACCACAGGCCGCCATTTTGACCACCACCACCACACAACCGCCAATATGCAGATCGAGTTGTCTCCCCCTAGTGCGGGTTTTTGCCATCAATGTGTACCGATGGCGCCACTAGTTCCTCCTCAATCCTCCCCGTGACGTCACTACATCCGGGTGAAATGAGGCTCAATTGAGGTTTACCCTACTACTAGTGTTCATAAGGACAATTTGACTGGAATGACCACGCGACCTCATAATAAAATGGGGTATATTTTAATAGAGTACACGTTCTTATTCAGATCACCAGTCTATATGTCCCGATACCGACCAGACGCTTATACCCCTGTATCTCAGTCACTTATACCCCTGTATCTCAGCCACTTATACCCCTGTATCTCCGCCACTTATACCCCTGTATCTCACAATCACATTTTATTGTAATTGTTCATGTGGACAACTTGACTGAAATGACCGTAACGACCCAGCACGGCTTAAGGATGTCCGCTTTTGGTTTTTGGCTTTGGCAGCCATTTTGCCTGTTTTTCATATGGGTTATCTCCCTTTCCTAGGTTAAGTGATAGGGATTTCCTTTAAAAGCCTTCTAGCCGAGAATTTTGCACACCAACATCCATCCAATTTGATAAATTTTGATAGACAATGTAATTATCTGCAAACAGTTAGCATATAAGAAAAAGTTAAATACTATTTATATGAATTTTTCATGAAGATGCTTCAAAACTAGGGCTATTCCCTATGATTTCTGGGTTATCAAATTGAGCATGGGTCAGTCCACTTAACGTTGCCTACCGCTAAAAAGTGCACACCAACCTATATTTTTTCTTTGTTTTTTTCTCATATTACACAATTATGAATGCAGCAACACACATTATTCAAAAAGTTAATTACTTTGATTTACCACCAGCGGACATCTTTAAGCGGAATTAGATACAACTTTATCGAAGAACGAATGGTATGATAACTCTGTCAACATATGGGATGAAAATTGATGAGTTGTGTGACTGTCAGATGTAAGAACGGTAAATATTCATAGAATGCAAGTTCTTATTCAGATCGTCAGTCTTTATTGCCCCATGCCGACCAAACGCATATACCCTACCTTAGCTGATCTGATGGAAATTGATGAGTTGTGTGTCCGTCAGATCTAAGGCACGACTCATAGTAAAATAGGGTGAATATTCATAGAGTGCTTATTGAACAGAACACCAACCAGTCGGTAAGGCCCGACGCCGACCAAGCGCATATTCCCCACCTTATCAACATATAGGTAAAAATGACCACAGGTAATCAGATTACTATTATTGTCTGTCTCACATCTCGAGCGTTACAGAGTTTTGGCAATATATTGGAGAAAATTGTTCTCATACATTGTAGCAGTGAAATTTCACACAGTATCTCCATGTAATTTGCGCACTAAGTCCATCCAAAATTTCCAAAAACAAATTTGACACAGACAGGTTTGCTTGTTGAATTATGACGTCATAGCGGCCAATCCCAATGTTACAACATATTAATCCTAAAGGTGCCGTCCGTACTTCTCATTATTTGACAGAAAGAGGCCCCTCCCTAATTTCATAACAAGAAAGGTCGCCCGTGTTAGACAGCATGATAATTCTTTTTAATAACTGATATCTATTGTACCATCCCGTTTGATGCTACCTGTCCTCCAAACGGGTATAGTGTGGGGTCAATTGTCGCAAAATATGCCCGAGTAGTTCTGGCGTGTAAATTATTGGCACCATGTGAATTCTTATTTGTTATAATGTTGGTGCCAGGTTTTCCTTGGCCATTTAATGTCATTTTGAGCTCAACCAATTTCGGTCTGCGCGTATTTGATGGTGTCATGCGAATTGGGGGATGGTATTTCGACAACCGTTCATAATTTTGTTATCCCTCGGGCTGGAGAGTTGAAACTTTGCATACTATATATTGGAATCAAGCTCTATCAGAAAATGTAAAATCTGTTAAAGATGGCCGTCAATTTGACGTCACAGTGACGTCATTTTTTCCGAAGTCATTTTTCATCCTATTTTTGGACCGATTTTTCTATTTTTTATTTTCTTTAAGATTTGAATTTTTATTCTCGCAAAGCTAATAAATATCATAAATAATAATTAGATTTAGCAAAATAAATTACTTCTTTATTTCTTGGGCAAGGCGATTGCGAAAAAAAAATTAATGGAAAAAGCCAAATACGTGCGTTCCAAGAAACATCTCATTCCCAACTTTGTGCAATATACCCATGATCTTTTGCTCCTAGGAGTATGCAAATACGCTCAAAATGATCAAAACGTTTCAGTTCTCTATTCCTTTATTGCCCCATTGTTATGATTAAAAGTTGGGGATGGAAACTAAAAAGGGAGGTGCACCAATAGGCCAGACATGGTTGAAATGGCAAGATGTCCAATTCAACAAGAAAATCATCAATTGTTCTCCTCTACAAAGCATGAAAGATGACGAAATGAAAGCCAATAGATCATAGCCTATGTTTGAAATGTCAAACATATATTGATTTTGTGAAAAAACCGAGGCTGCTTCATACGAGCCCCCCGGTGCTAGGGGCCGTGTGGATACTTTATATTCTCCACATGAACATCTACAATAAAAGCGCGGCTGAGATTCTAAGGCTACGTCCGAGAATCCACCGTATTCTCGGGTCTGAATGTTATGTGTCGACGAATACTTTCCTATAGACGTCGTTAATTTTCCCCACCTCTTGCATATCACTCCGATTGGGCTCAGGGGTATTGTTATCGCCCCATCTGTCCGTCTGTCCAGGCGTCTGTCCGTCCGTCCTCTTTGGGCAGGCCGACAAAACTTCTGTACATTATAGCAAGTGATATCTAGATGTGCCTTTTGTACGTTTCATAGGTCAGATCATCGTCCGTCTGTCTGTCCACTTTTCTGTACATCTGTATCATGATTTAATTCCAACCTTATCTATTATGGGCCGTCTTATAGTAAGTAATGGCGGACGAATCATTTACATAATAATTTTTCTTTTCATTGTACTTCCAAAATATTCATCGAACGTTTTCCCTGATCTACATATTACATCAAAATATGTTTCTGCAAGGGGTGTGGACAGAGCAGATAACCACACGGAGAATTGAGCTGTAATGTGCTGGGAAATATAGTGCAAGTTTACATCTCCAGTTTAAGTCTCCACAACGCTTTCTATTCATGAATTGCCATTTACCCATTACTCTTTTGGCTTTAATTATGCTTTAGTTGTAATTTGTGAAATTTCAAAGCCTTATATATGTCATGCCATGAGCTGTCACTTGGGTTGTGTTTCGCCCACTTACACACAGTGGCGGAAACTGAAATTTGTTTCCGAGCAAACAACTTGAGAACTGCTCATCGGATTCTTCTAGAATAATTAGAATGAAAATGATCGCATTATAACAAGGAAGATACTCAGAAATTTTGAATTCTTGAAATTGATTAGCTCTCAAGATACAGATAAAATTATACCTTGGGCTTATTCTACAATCATAGCCCACCCAGGCCAAAAAGAGTTAGCAAAAATTTTCTGGAAGCCAATGAAAGAAAACCTGGCACCAATGATTTTCGCAATTCGCAAGGTCCAACCTATCAGAAAATGTAAAGTTACAAGAATTCACAAACCAAAACTACTCGGCGACAATTGGCCCCACACTAGTACGTACAAATTGATGATTGATCGCGACTACGTGCCATACATAGTTTAGCCGGGCTCGGAAGTGAATATTTGGCAGATCAAAAACCACACATTTTGAGAGCGCGAAAATGAGGACTCGTTTATGGCGATAAGGTTTTACAAAAAAAAACTAGTAGGTCGCCTCCCCCCGCCCCCCCCCATTTGTTTTTATTGACTGACCACACGACCCCATAGTGTAAGTGGGGTAAATATACATAGGGTGCAAGTTGTTATTCAGATCACCAGCATGTAAGGCCCGACGCCGGCGATGCGCTTATTCCACTTTTTGAAAACATTTAAATACAAATAGCTTTGTCAACGCATCCGATGGAATCCGCCAGATGTAAAAAAAACTGCTCAGACTAAAATGGAGTAAATATTCATGGATTACGATATTATTCAGGTCACCAATCTGTTAGACCCGACGCCGGCCAAGCGCATATTCTCCACCTCGTCAACGTATACAAGTCGGTCAGAATGACTATGTACAAGGGGTGAGAGTCAAGGGCTGTGTATAGATACAAGTCATGGAGATAACATGTAGAGGTGTGGAGAAATAAGCCGTCGTACTAACAAGAAGTTATTTCACAGGTGTTCATGTGGATACCTTCGCTAGAATGACCGCGAGCCAGTGTATCGATCGATCCGTTAGGATACACTGGCTTGGTTAGTTACGCATAGCAGCTCTGGAAATAAATCCGTGTCAGGTTTGAGACGTGATTGATTTTAATTTCTTTTCTGGGCAAACTACTTTCATGTCAGGCTGAAATCGACATCGGGATTCAAAGCAAAAACTGGAGCCTTGGATATCAACATGCAAATTAAAACAACCGCGGGGAAGGAAATGTACGAGATTATATATCAGATGCAACGACTCAGGAACTCGTTCGAATCACCAAAAATGCCCAGGTAAACCGTCTGCGAGGATTCGAATTTACCTGGACTTGTGACGGGCTTAAGCGGAATCAGATACAATACCGAATACAAACGTCTATCCGTCATTCAATATTCAGCCGTCGTCGGTTGAAGAATTTCCACATCCATAATCCAAAGACCTAATTCATATAAAAGCATTGGTACCAAATTATTCTAGTTTCCTGCAAAAATTAAGCGGTCAACAGTTTTCAATGATGCCGGTGTGGAGGCTAAGAATGTCCGGGGGGTAAGACTGTCTGTCTCCTATCTTCTAACCCAGCTAGAATACTTTTCTCCACATTGGGGACAAGTGTCCGTTCTTAGTTGCAATATAAAGAGATATGAAAAGGGACACTAATCAAACCTTCAAGACATCATCATGTTCCAAAAATATCAAATCCGTATCGCTGATCAGTATACTTAATCCATATGATTTTCGCTGTGAAGTCGTTATTTAGATAATGATGTATCTCAGTCACTCTTTGAGAGTGGGTGTTCATACGAACATGAATCTGTTCAAATGACCATGAGGATCTTGAAGTACATCTATTCATATACGGCCCCTAGCCCCGGGTTAATCGGAATCAGATACAAGTTATGAAACGTAATGCCAAAGATTTCGCGACACTCGTATTTTCCTATCAGCATGACAAATGTATCATGAAATTTGAGAAAATTTGAGAGGAGTCGCTTGGTGATATATCCCTGTTTTACAAGTGTCTGCCAATAAATGTTATGTGACTTTGATTAAAATCGTCACATTTTACACAGCATCTAGTAAATGCTACTAGGTGAGTAAGAGAGAGAGAGATACTTGTGGTTTAACGTCGCGTTATGCTACTAGGAGAAATACACATGTACCTATACGCCACATGCATGTCCCACTGGAATATTACTGTCCAGAAAGGGATAATTTACGACGTCGAAATTGTAATCATCTCTCTTGTCGAGAAGCAGACGAGAGAGAAGGCACACTTCATTTTGGTAGAGATATGGGCCTAAATATGATGTGCCGTTAGGGTTATCTGTATAATTTCCTTCAAATCCATCATCCACAGCGAGATGGTCGTCAATATTAATATAGCGTTTGGTGAATGAGAAGGAAAGGGCTTTGAAATGATCGGATTTTGAAAGCGTCTCTATATAGTCGTTTGGATGAGAGAAAAGACCAAATGATACTCCGCTGATTGTTCCCTGGAGTGAGGCAGACTGGAGGGATCATTCGCAATCCAAGACTCAAGAAATTCACACAAAAGCTTACGATCTTTAACCATAACAGTGTAGATAAGTGTGACAAGGGGTGTAACTTGAAGCACATACATGGAACGCCTTGACTTAAGAAGATAGGTTTAGATAGACG
>JAVTVY010034673.1:0-14636 GCA_036873755.1 Hanleya hanleyi | reverse complement strand
GCCCTTAAAGATCGACCTAGAATGCTTCTATGATTTATAGACAAAACCCAATAATGACGTTAGGGCGAAGGGTCGCTTACAATTTCATTATATCATATCATATTAGATACGATTGAACTGCCCGATTGGACCTTCCACTCCTTTGACCACCTCGTCCACCATATAGCAAAACGCTTTGTTCAAAGAGTGCTCTTGTCTGACTGAGGGACGTGTTGGGAAATAAACCATTAAGCTTGATAGAGAAAAGGGAAATGCAGAGCAAATCCTATTATGGCAAAAAATGACCCTCCTTGTTAAAGTGCAGATACAGATTGTTATTGTCTTCACATCGAATCAGATATGGTTCATCTGTCCTAGTTAACGTCCGACCGTTGTAGCCAATATTTACGACCGCTGTAACCGAGAAAGGAGTTCATTTTCCAGCAATCATCATCCTAAAATCTATAGAAATTTTGAAAGCTTTTATTACAAATTCAAAAGATGCAAAAATATCTCCAAAGGTGTGAATTACACATTGAAAGCGTTTGCTTATGATGTTGGTATTTTGCAAGTATGCTATCTACTGCCCCGGATAGGCGTAAACTATCATTGAACATATGTACGTGCATGTTTGTGGATATCCAATTTATTTTGAGCTCCAATGATTCTTATATTGTTGAATCTTGAAGAACTTTTTCTTTTCTTACAATCCATCTGGTTCTGGCGTTTTATGAACCAGATTCAATACATTAACTCCCTGGTTTGACAGATTCAAACTGGTATCAACACTGGCATGAACACAAATGAAGCGAAGATATACTAATCATCGTCCTCGTAAAATCAAAGTCGATACTCCGAGCTTTTCAACACTATGCAATATGATAAAAATATTTGTCTAGAATTTCAATATTTTCGCATGCCAATGACAGACAATTGTTGAACTTTTTTCTATCGGTACAGAGGGTTAAGCTCAAGAACAGCGTACGATATACCCCCACCTCCCTCGCCATGCGCCAAGAGACGAACACTGTAATTACATGTACTGTTATCTTCCGTTTTCTTTTCTTCGGGGGAAAAACTGAATTCAATATTCCAATTCTGACTAGGGTAATTTTAATTCTGGAGATTTGCATATTGTGAACAAAATAGTTTTGAATCGGACAGTAAAAATGGTTACTTTAATCATCCAAACAAAATACATATTTGTGATCTCCAGTCTCCTTACCGTTACTGTCTCTAGTTCCATGGCTGTATACATTCCCACGGCGACATCCACACCTTTCTCACTGATCCAGGACACTTGGCCTGGCTCCTGGACCGTTATCCGGGCACCCACTGCCGACTTGGCGCCCAACATATACTCATACTGTTCCACGTTAAGTAGCAACGATAGTCCGTTAGCAGGCCCTTCAAGATAAAAAAAAAATCGAGATAAATTTTATTGCAAAATATTTTATAAAACAATTCAATTCACCTGGTGCTGCTATAAATTCCACGATATCGATATCTAAACGCTGATGTATGATGAAAGTAAACAAATTCTTTTCTTATTCTACACATAGATAAGACGGAGGAGCGGTAGATGTGTCGATATCTGAGATCCGCGGGTCGTATTACGTTAACTGAATTAACCAGCTTTAGACACTCCCATCTCCACCCTCGAGACACTTGTCCTGTTTCCCCGTGGGTTTCCACCCGTAAGACCCGGGGACGTTGTCCACTTGCCCGTGTCTGAATCTATATTATTGCGAGACATTCCCCAAACTTTCCGGACCAAAATATATTACTACTATTGTCTGAATCAAAAATGATCATGAACAAAATAGTCTGCTACTTGCACATCATGAACATCGTGATGTCTTACCGTCATTATTGAAAAATTCTGGATGCTTTATATCTTGCCAGGAACTAGCTAATGAACTAGTGTTCATATATGCCTACTTGGAGTTTGGTGCTAATATTGTCTTATGAGTTAGGTCTTTCGATTATGGATGCAGAAAGTCTTCATGGCCGTCGGCTGGCCAGTGTATGTCGTATCTGATGCCCCTAAAGTAAGGCAGAAGCAGTCATCGATCGCCAATGATGTTTGAGGCACTGTCTGATGTTTAACAATCATCATCATTCTTCTGTCATCATGCCATCTGGTGGTTTAGTATAACCCTATAATACCTTGGCGAATTCGGGTTTGTGTTAAAACGTTAAAATGAGGTTTATCTTTTGTTGATGAGGTAAACTGTTCTGGACGACAGCTGTTTATCGTTGGTGGTTAGGCTGCTGGTGTCATAGACGACGTGAGTTTGAGTCTTATCGGATCACTGAGTGATTCTGTACCAGTATCCGGAGATATCGTTCGTTTACGCTATCACTAAAGCTACTTTTACTACTGAATCGAATTATGTCATTCATGTATCAATTATGTCATTACCGGTACCTCATAAATTGCGGGGAAATGACTTACATTTACCGGTTAATTGAAACTCTTAATATTATGATGTTTAAGACGCTATGGAGTAACATATAATATTATAGGGCCGAATGTCTGAGGCAAGAACACTCCCATATCTAGCTGGAGGCTATACCATCCATCAGCTCAATGATGAGTACTTGAACACTGCTATTTTGTCAACTCGAGGGATGCAGCTAAAGTGACTACTCCATCTTGTCGCGTGAGACGTACAGTGTGGCACATCAGTTAGATCCGACAACATTTTCACGCGGGAGAGGGAGATAATAGCTACACGGCAATAAAGAAGTTGTTATCCATAGAATAACATTGTGTTAGATAATATCCGTACAATAAAATCAAATGGTTCCAAACAAATAATTCAGTAATGTCTAGAAGTGGAACATTAAATACTACGTAACTGTTTTTTAGCTTAATATTAGAGCATACTGGAAATGAATGTCAGATCTGTGAGTAATATTGCAGTATTTGCATCAGATCCGCAGGAGTCTTTCACCTACACATGTAGCATACACCTTTCACGTACGCCCGTATACGCGTAAATTATACAGGCTCATAAACATATAAAGCTATACTTTCTCGGACAATGTTAGCAGACAGTGGTATAAACGATGCCAGAAAGGTAGAATGATGCTTTGACCTAAAATCGTTCTGAAATAGCGGACTTTGAGTTATTTGAATGGTCGAGGCTTCCCAAAGAAGTGTTTTAACAATGATTAGATTGTGTCTGTTATTTTGAAAATGAAAATCACGGACCAAACTTGACGTTTACATATATGATACTAAACGTCCCCGATCACGAGTGAAGTGGAACCAGACACATGTTGCTGAACATAGCTCAAGAGTTTACACACTGGCATTATTAATTTTGCCATCGTCAGCCAAAATATAATTAGCTTCCATACAGGAGAACAAGATATTCAACTAAATTTTGGAGAGTCGAATGTTATATCGATCAACTTTGTCAATGTTATATCGATCAACTTTGTCAATGTTATATCGATCAACTTTGTCAATGTTATATCGATTAACTTTGTCCATGTTATATCGATCAACTTTGTCAATGTTATATCGATCAACTTTGTCAATGTTATATCGATCAACTTGGTCAATGTTATATCGATCAACTTGGTCAATGTTACATCGATCAACTTTGTCAATGTTATATCGATCAACTTTGTCAATGTTATATCGATCAACTTTGTCAATGTTATATCGATCAACTTTGTCAATGTTATATCGATCAACTTTGTCAATGTTATATCGATCAACTTTGTCAATGTTATATCGATCAACTTGGTCAATGTTATATTGATCAACTTTGTCAATGTTATATTGATCAACTTTGTCAATGTTATATTGATCAACTTTGTCAATGTTATATCGATCAACTTGGTCAATGTTATATCGATCAACTTGGTCAATGTTATATTGATCAATCAGAAAATTGCATGGTCTTATGATGTGTGTATGCTTGTGTTATTTCATACCGGGGTGGACGTGATGATGAGACTCATGTATTTGGTGATGGGCGAACGGAACGTGACGAGTTGACGAATTCGAACCCGAGAAACCGACGCCCTTAACTTCCAAGGAGCAAAAATGGTCGCCATTTGTGTCGCCTGATCGGCGTTAGATAGGTTGGGCTGTCATTGTGCGGAAGAGAAGAGAAGCCAAACACGAACGGTTTCAGTTGTGTGGACTTGACTTTGATAGGATAAACGGCCACTTTGAAGGCTGTTAAAAAGGATATGCTCGCGAGAAAAGTGGAATCTTTTAGCACGATTTTGTCCCATCAGTCCATCTGACTCTCAAAGAGTTGCTGTAGAATTGAAAACGTTCGAAAATGCGTCCGTTTCTCTGGGCAAATACATTAGAGCGAAGGTAAATAGAACATGTATAAAGAGTTTCTCTATCAGGTCCATGCCGTGTAAGAGACAGAACACGTACCGGCATTATGATTGCCTCCATCCGAGACGGTCGTGCTGGAATATCAAGTTCACAATCAGTGGTGAAGTAAAACACGAAGGATCGATGGCACCCCGAGATAACAAAGCCTGGGAGAGGAGAGCAGAGATCATCACTGGCTTTCCCTCGATCTCAGCACGAATCTTCACAACAAATAACACAGGCTGAGTGCAGGAGGGAATTGCTAAATTAGCACTTACGACTGGAGACGCCAAGAACTGATGCAATATAGCACGTTAACGTCTTCGCCAAATTACAACTTATGAAGCTAACTTGGATCTGAAAACCGTGAAGGAAAGTCGATCCTCAATATGTTACATTAGTGTTACATAGAAACAGGCCGTACATCCACCAATCACTACACAGAAGTTACCTCCTCATTTAATAAAAGTTTTTCGCGGATAATGTTGGCACCAAAAATCCAAGCGACCATAAAATAAACATTTAAGTGAACAAAGGTTAGTTTCTTGCAAAGAGAGAAGCTGTCAACAGTTTCCGTTGATGGCAGGAAGACATCGTGATGATCATGCCATTACGTCCTCATCAATAAAAAGTATTCTCTTCTCCAGATGAATTTTTGAGGTCATTCTTCGGAGTTCATTTCTGACCAGTTCTTTTGAGAACTCGGTTCCAATAATTGAGTACACCTGCTTAATCGATTGTATTCCCGACGTTCCGCCATCGATAATCAATGATTTATTTTTCTCGAATTAAACGCCAACTTAAACCCTTATGTTTTAGCTATATCACTTATGTATCAATATCAATCATATAGCATTGTTACACCCATAATTGTAGTTGAACACCTAATAAAAATCCTGTTTATCGCTTGACCCTCGTGCTTGATATGGGGGCCAACAATCAGACAGTACCTTGGCTTGTGAATGGTTCGGTATTTGAAAAATTGTGACAAGGTCAGAGTGGAATCAGTCATCAGTCTCTATGGTGTAATCCTAGGGGAAATACCAATGATGGATGTGTGGGGACGTACTGGGTTCTGATTTACAGCTTTAAAATCATAATGAGTTCTCGCTCACGGCCGCGCTTTCTACAAATATTAAACGCCATGGGACTTGACACTATATTTACACAAAAGATAGAGTGAAAGAGTTCATCAGTTGCCCTCATGGTCGTGGTATAGAGCGCCCTCTCGTGGATTGATATGGATAGCCAGCTCTCGATTTAGAAACAAAATCAGTTACAATAATCGCAGAAACCAAGTGTTTTAATGAAATTTACTGAAAGTTTCAAACAATTTGTTTGAAATAGAACATCACAGAAACACGGTAATATAGGCGTCAAATTGTATATTAAATAGATAGTTGTCTTCCAGGAAGGCAGTCCATGTTCCACCAAATAGATGACATTATTTTAGGCTCAATAATCCATAGGGATCGGTCGTCCACAAAGATATTCGGCGTTAATAAACGTAATACTCCTGAAGGTAAGATAAAAAATCCACAGACTAAATGTAAAAAAAATATATATGCAAAATAAAATCTATACGCGTCTGGCCGCGAATTCTGGGCTATAATGCTGCTATATTTTAGAGATGATCCCCGTCTGGAAATCAGATCACGTCGTTGAAAAGTGAACCCTTTTACAACATGTATCAATCAGAGCTCGGGGGAACTCTTGGACAGATTACACAGAGCCTGGGTGTGGAGCATTTTAGCGCTTATGAAAATCGATAGATAAGCACAATATCATAATCCAGATGAGGATTGTCCTCATAGACAGGGGACGCCGACTGTTTATTATTGAAGCTCTTACTGGTAAAAGCTCTGGGCAATAACGAGCTCAGCAGTCAATCTGGACTCCATCGTGGGGATTACGGACCTGTCCGCTTATGAGGACAAGGCATCATAAAAACCAATCATGTCACCCGAAATTAAAATAATATTGGGGTTTGAAGCCGTGAATGTACATTATAGCGATATGGTGAGCATCCAGGGGAGTATCCACTTGAGGGAGTTAGTGAAATGCTGTCCACCAACAGTCCTCTATGATCGTTTATCTTTTTCTGACAACCTTCACGTCTCCCGTTAAGTAACACAACAGACTGTTGACACTTTACCAAACCACCAGTGGCCGATATATTAAGTCCATCTGACACGTTATAAAATCCATAGCCGTAACAAAGACGGGGCAACGACTCTCAAATGTTGCTCAAATGTCAAATAAAACAGAATACCATTGAAAAGAAGCTTTGAAATGCTTAAAAGTGTGAAAACGGTAACATGAATAACTTCATTATCTATGTTCTGCAAAAACATCCACCATTCCATACTGACGAACACATGTCCATCCACATTGGAAAACACTGATGGTAACATATTATTGGGACACATATCTTTACTGAAATGAAAAAGACCCTGCTCATTTTTGGATATTTTGGATAGGCACATTCCTGAAGTATTTGTTCCCCTTCCCCCCGAGACAATTTACTAGATATATCACAAAAACTTCAACTTCAACTTAAAAAACGGATCGTAGCATGGATATCAAGAAAATGATTTGACGATGGAAACATCGTGAGGCTGGCAGCATTGATGACCTTGACATGTTGACCGCATCTTCTTTTTGTTTTAAATATCACCTAACGACGGCTTAAAATGAATGTCGGATATAATTCTTGTAGCAAAATTATTGTTTATATACTAGTATATATTATACCTAAACTGGACTTAGGTGTCGATACTTTTATTAGAGATTACTAATTCGGTAACTTCTGAATAGATCATGGGATGCTATGAATGATGAGTTCAGGGGTGGGGCGTGTATTAACCCTACCTGGCCTGGGGGGGGGGCCATTATGGCCCCCCCTACCAAACTTTCTGCACTATCTCCGGAACGGCAAAAAATGAAGAGCTGAAACTCCGTGACTTTATAGTTTATGTTATTGGGGTCATTTTGAGCCTATTTGCATAACCCCCAGAGCAGAGGATCATGGGTAAATCCAAGATGGCGGCCACGTGGGTACCAGAAAAGTGATGTTTTTGTCAAATTTCTTCAAAATTTCTGCTTTTCCGCAATGAAAAGTGGGCAAAACATATTTTATTTCATATCACATTAATATTTGCTAATTTTTCGTACAGTTTTTGTGGAGGAATTGCAAAAATAAAAAATTCGAAAAATCTGACCGAAAAAGCGACCAAAAAATATCGTTTTTGAAAATGACGTCATCAAAGCGGCCATCTTGGATTTTTTTTACATTTTCTGGTAGAGCTTGACCCAGGGGTATAGTGTAATAAGTTTCAGCCCCCTAGCTCAAGGGGTAAGAAAAATAACTAGGGGGGGCCATTTCGGCCCCCCCCCAGGCCTGGACAGGTCCCAAAAAGCCCAGGCCAGATAGGGTTAAGTGTCAGTTTCGTTTCTACAAAAAGCAGTATCGTTGAACAAGCAGCTAACTGAGGACTATTCGTTTAAAATACCCAGAGACACCCTCGGCAGAATCGGTTAAAATGCTCACATGTACATCACATAGGCTGGAATACCGAAGCATCTCACCATAATCATTTCAGGGGATGTCTTCGGGTACAATTCACGCAGTCAGAATATAGGCAAAAGAGCCAGTTTGACCTCTAGTCAGACAAGCCGTTATATATTCCCTCCAGTAATAGTCACACCGTATGGCATGTTGAATTACAAGGTTTATTCCTTCAGTATACTTGACATATACAACACCTGTCAGCTATAATAGCACACCAAGGATAGGTATACGAGGTAATGTTTTCGGCTCAAACTGCACGGTAGATATATGGATGTGATGCAATTGATTATGTTTTCGAATATTGATATATGGGCAGATCCGTATATACGTGTATTGAAAATATATGAGCTAGGGCAGATACTTACCCTTACTAAGAGAGAGAGAGAGAGAGAGAGAATTAAGGTTTCAGCAATATTTCAGCTATACAGCGACTACGTGAAGGATGTACATGTACATGGGATGACGGAATCATGCCTGTCAATGTGCGAGTAGTTTGCTCAGAAATACCCCTCACCATATGTTTAGAACGTATGTATAGTCTAACCCATAGCCCATATATATGACTAACATATTTTTTTCCCCAAAGTATGGACCAACATATGAATATGAATGTATGCCGAAGACCTGTGGTGTTTGTGATATTTCATACCTGTGCCGTGTACGTGTTTGTGACGCGTTCTTGGAAGGAAGGTATAACATAGACCGAAATCAGTGATCGTTTCGCAGAAGTCCTCCAGATTGCAGGGCTCATTTTGCCAAAGACACCTACAAATAAAAACAAATGTTCGACATTAGTTTTTTATTCGTCTACGTGGCCTATCTTCGAATATTGACACGTACGAATTTATTATTATACATTGCAGTTAAAAACGATCCGACAAGGATATTCAATTAATGGGATATTTGAGTGCTCGGTTTTGCATTGTGCCATTGAAATACCGTTTTGTTTTCCATCTCGCCATATTATGTGTTAATCAGTCTGTCAGTCGTATTTTGATGCGCCTGGCATCAGGTGGGTTTGTATGAAGCTATTTGATAAAATTGCATATTGCCTGTCAAGCTCTTAGTCTTGCTAAGTTGAGGCCAACTTCTTGTCTGAGAATTCTAGAATGTGACACACGATACCTCTACCACATTGGTATTGAATGGAGTTGCTGCTATTGGCCTTTACACGTTTTTGTTTGAAGACATGGACGAATGCTAAAGTGATTTGGTTCAATGTTCTATCATGATACTGTATTGGTATCGTATAGGTTTACAACATTCACAGCTATACAGGCAGCCAGCCACAGGTTGAAGTCATCCGTCACAGATTAGAAAACTGTGATTTATTTTTCGCCGAACACTAAAGCGCGGACGTTAATTGTTTCCAGAGGGATTAGGGGCTGTAAATGTGACGTTAACACGAGAATTCGTCTTAAATTACCCACAGAGCATCTGCTGCTTTGTTTTATTCCGATATCAATCACTGTTATTGGATTGAATTAAAGCTACACATCAGGTGTGTGAAAATGTCAAAAAGCAAAAAAACAAAAAACAAAATGAGAGAAAAAGAACTAACGGTTTAGGATTGAAAGCAATCACTGTGACTGCACAGATGGTGACGTTACAGAAGTTCGTTCAATCTGACGATATCATTTTCATATTTAATAAGCTTTGTGAGCCGGAAAGCCTATGGAATATGTATAACATTGCTGAATTTGTTACATTTCTTAAATGAAACACCTCTTTGATAGATCAGGTGTTACCGATACCAATTAATCGAAATATAGCTTCAAATTAAATGATATTCGGTATTCATATGGATTTCTCTAGCAGGTGACACGTTTTCTGGGACTGATATGTTCAGTTTATTTAGCGTGCATTTGGGATTCCCATTACATTTACTGAAAGATTTAATGAGTTCGTCTAGCTCTTTTTGTATTACAATTATGTTTGGGCATTTTAGAGAAATTGTGATTGACGCCTCTAGCGGTGCAAAGTGTTTCTGGATTGTGTGTGAGACGTGGTCATCAATGAGTAACGCGAAGTCATATAGGACACCAATGACTGGTTTACCGAGGTTGGTTGTCTAGGGAAAGGAAGGGGAAATTCGGAGAAGAGAACATCGGTTGTGGTGCAAAAAACAAACTGACAAGGAGCCATGCCTTGTTCCGACAAGCGATGCAGCTGATTTTGACAGCAGAGTGCTGTTTTAATAGATCAGAACGAGATTGGACGTGCGGTCTGTAGAACATCTTTGAAGAGCTCAGAGCAGAGAATTTTTAAGCCAGATATTCCGATTGTCAAGACTATGGTCTGACATGACGGACATTTTAACAACATGGCTGCCAGTGTTCCCCAAATTGAATGAGGTGACCCTGTGATAATGCTTCGGAGGAAAGCTCTGATTGCCTGTGATTTCACAAACTGTTAATCAACTGACCAAAGATGGCATATCACACTTGGGCATTTCCAAATTACTAGACAAGACAGCGAAAACCGAACATGTCTTTTGGTCAGTATTCTGGGACACAGCCTGCCTCTGAACAGAGTTTGTATAGTAAACATTGTCACGGTGAAATACAGTAGAACCCACTTAACCGCATACTGCTTAATTGGAAGTTCTGCTTAATAGAATGGGGTGTGAGATGACAAATCCATTATTTGCTCCATACCTAGGTCTGGTTAAAGGGGTAGTCTGGATAAATGCATAAAATAACCTTGGATTCACGGTATGTAATTAAGAGCTTTTCATTGTGAACTCAATAAATAGATGATATTGATTATGACTTTTAGAAGTCGAATTCCTGGTAATGTCATAACAATTGGATTGTTGGTTAAATTGAGTTGACCAAAAATTAAGAAAACAAACTGTCCTTTATTCTTGATTTCCAAGATTCAACTAAAGACGAGACCTGTTTTTCTATTCATGCCATTATTCCAAACGCTCTTAACATGTTACATCACGATTCGACTTTATTTCCTGAGAAGACCGGTGAAACCGTGTGTTTTCACGGTCTAAATTTTCGTGGGCTAAATTCGATTGCTTTCAACACATCCTTTGCCTTAATTGACATGACTAATGGCAGTAGACAGGCCGTAGTTATGACCCCTCGAGTGGGCTGCCTCCATGCGCCGAATACAAACACCGTTCATTACCGCACGCTGGCAGGTTGAGAGAAAAACCGAATAGTTGGTTTTAGAAAATCAAACATGTTACCCCCTAATGAAGTCCTTCTTGAGGTGCGAGACATTGCGCATGACGTCTAAGTAGTTCCCTCTGGGACCGGACAGATCTCTGGTGTGTAACCGATTCTGATCGAAGTTCTGCCTGTTGTAGATTGCCAATACCTCTTCGTATAGTCCCATATCGGCCAGCCTGGTCAGCCTGGAAAATTAGAAGGAAATTACATGAGTGACCTGCTCGGTATAGGGTTGGTGTGAATCCTCCGCCACTCAGACGGGAAAATTACCTCGGTATCGAGTGGGAAGGTTACCCCCTTCTGGCACAGCTTCCACTGTAACAGATTCATACCCGATCGATTGGAATCTGATTACACGCCACAAGATAAAGGAGTTACACATTACGTCTTCATTTTAAAGACCATCCCCGGTGCCAAGATAACCATATAGTTATAAATGATATTCCAATAGCTATGTCAAACCATAATATTCCTTGTCAGATAGGGCCCTTCTCATCATTATATCTATCCTGAATAAAACAACGGAATTGCTTGAAGTTACAGCGTCTGTAGGAGAACTATCTCATGTAATCTTAATAGCTTCCTGAAGCCGGCCACATCAACCATTTGGCCAAAGAGGCCTTACTTTGGATAACTCGAGCTTATGCCTACAACGTGGCCTTGGTGGAATCATTGGACACTGCTGGTCGCTAATTTCAATAATTTAGTCGTGTTCATTTAAATCTTCATTTTATACCTAGATGTAATGGATGCTAGTAACGTTATACTAAAAAGGTTCTGCAAATTCTGACAGAGAGAGTGCACCAGCTAATAGGGTTTCAATGTTATTGGTTTGGAATTACACAGAACAGAATATTGTTATACCTAAGTCTTGCTTCATGACAAATCGACTTAGTTTCAGAATATATTGGGTTCCATGCAAAATATAAAACAAGATATTAGCAATTATCAACCAAAGTTTTCAATCAAGCAATCGAATCTAAAGTTGAATATTATTTGCATAATTGAGTCAAGAGTTAAGAAACTCCATTCCCCAGCCTCTTGAATGTAATACGTATATTTCCAATTTGAGCCTTCCCGTTCCCAAGATTCGCCTCAATCAGCCAGTCTGAACTCTCCAAAAACTCATCTGAAGCTATGGAAAATGCGATTAGGAAAATTGAATCTCCATGATCCTGGGATTAGGCAATATAATCGAAGGTGGGCTGGGACAGGCAAATGTTTGATTTGATTTGATGCAACGCGAGAGAAAGTATTGCTAGCGATAAAAGACTGAGGATTACTTTCCAAGCCGTATAGTTACAATGCCCCAGGCTGATTTATTCTCGGCCGATATCATCCGATTCTGCCAACTCAGATCTGATTAGGAATACCTTCTATGACAGTTTGCCAATATGTCCCTCTAAAAACTCGCCCTGTCTTTTTACCCACACTGGCAGTGACAGCCTAGGAAACACAAAGGAGGAAGGAGCATTTGCTCATGTCTTTGGACAATGGCGTTCAAGTCGGGCAGGACTGTTATCAAGAGAACATTTTCCCCCGCAAGCAGCGTGTAGTCCATTTCTACATGACGTGATCAAGGATATGATGACAGCTTGAGAGACTTGTAGAGGACAAACATCCGAAGCTATCAAAATACAAGATAAACCCGAATGTTTCCTGGCAACCAGTTCTTGGACATTTATTTCAAAATTAGGAGAGGATGTGAGACTTGCCTTTGATATTTGCTTTAAATTAGACAGTGTTCATGCATGGTATAATTCGGATAAATTTTGAGAGAAAACTAGTAGAAAATAAATCATCCATGCACCACAAATAAATGTAAACTATCACCTGAAAATTAAACCTATCATTGATGGTATAATATTAAACATGCAGTATTCCCGTTATAACCAGGGAATTAAGTCATGTATGCATGTAGCTCCTATGTTCCTTAGCAAAATATCCTATGGGAGTTTAGAAAATCATATTGGAGTCTACAGGAACCTATAGATTTTTCATGAAATCTTGTACGAGGGCTATACAACCAACTATATAATATCCTGTTTTGGATTTAGCCCGAAGCATCTAGCATCATATGGGATTTGAGGAAAACCCTATCAAATATCCTATTAGGGGCATCTCAGACTGCAGCCTGCCAGGGGTCAAAAGACAATAGAGGAACCCCACTTGGTAAATCAATCAGATGTTGTATGAGGCCTTCAATCCAGTATTCAATACTTTGGGTGGAAGCATATTTCACAGTTAGTGAAACGATAAACATAATATTCATCACTGTGTATATATTGGTCCCTGTCGACTATGGGTTTGAGTATACATCAAATATGTGTACGAACCTCTGACAGTGCATTAGTGTGAATCCGAGAATGTTAGATCTATTAGCTTTACAATTGTGCCAGTACGTGTGTTCGTTAGACGCACAGAACTGTAGAGTCCATCAAACACACGATGACCTGCAGTTAATTGATCACTTAATTGCTTTATAAAACGGAACGTGCTTCTTACAGGATGTTGCCCAATTTTGTTGGCCTGGAATAAACCTTCTACTTCGAGATCAACAGTCATTGGAAGCAATTAACCATACATTATACAATAAACACAGTCTGCGAAGTCATACACACACGCCGACATGTATGGATTGCATACATAATCCCCATTATCACAGAACGGTTTTACTTTCAGGACGAAATAAAAACTGTTAACATTGTTTAATCTTTTCTCCGACGATGACATATGAAACTCTTTCGGAATATTGAAAACGCAGAAGTGAGATTATTATGTGTAGTATTTGGCGTGGTATTGCTCATGCATGACATGCGCATCAGTAGATTAGCAAAGGTTTTGCTTACAGTTATATTACGTATTGTAAATGACAATAAGAAATAAATAGCTCATTAAAGTGCAATGCTGTCTGGCTAAAGGTAAAGTTATCCGTTGGCATTATATGATTCACATCTCACCTGCATCCATCTGAACGAGACATGAATGGTATATCACTAAAAATCCCATTTTCAAAAGATTTCAAAGCACCATTTTGCCGCGAAATTCCCTCGAGTCCACATCATGATCCCGATATTTGGAGGATATTGAGGAATGCTGAAATAATCTGCTTCTCTCATTCTGTGAAATATGGAGGATTTTTTGTTCTTTTTTTTTTTTTACAAAAAGCCACCATTCAGAATTTCTTGTGACAGCGTCCTCAAAGATGACTAGATTTTGGACTACAAATTGAGTGCGATCAGATTGAGCCGCGGCAGTAAAATCGGCTGGTGTTATCAAATTCTATGTATATAGGTACTGTGAGATATTGGCATAATATGTTGTGATTGTAGATTAGGCAACATATACTAAATCGATCACAGATATCTCATGAACTGGCGACTGACTTTCAATACCTTTTTTTTTACCCTGAACGAACCATTTATTCCTATTTTGTACCATCTCCGCAACATCCTCACAAGGCCGAGAGGTAAACGGTTATCAATGAAGAATAAATCCTTTTAATTGATTGAAATCTTGACTCGAGGTCTTTAACTTCTGTAACACT
>JAVTVY010034672.1:0-13856 GCA_036873755.1 Hanleya hanleyi | reverse complement strand
TCTTGTAAATCAACATTGTCGTCTTTCTCCAGTGGGTCTGCCTGTATACTGATCATAAGTAGCCCAAGGGCCACCAGTAGTGTGAGACAAATCAAACTGTATTTCATGCTGAAGAAAAATGAGATAATTTGATTTGATTATCAGAGTACATTCTAGGGAAGTTTCAGCGTTGAATTAACTCTGTTAAGCAAGCCGCAAGCCATTTTACTCACGTGAAGTTTCATTATCAAATGCGTCAAGATTATCATCTGAGATCATTAAAGGGGAATGCAGGCGACTTTCGTGACACCAGTAAACAAAGAGAGCAGCATTTCCGAAACATTCGTTTTGTGTACAGGGCATCTCAAGTGATCTAAACACCCGAATTTCAGTTATTAGAAAAACAAATCTTAGTCGACTAGTATCATCACTTGTTGAAGTAATCAGTTTCCAAATGTACGGCCAGTTTATGTAGCTTTGTTGTGCAATTTCTGCCAAAATGTACACCCTTAAACGTGTGAATATATGTTGCATAGAGAAAGAACATATATACCGTACTTACATTGCTGTCGTTTGGTTTCAGCAGCTTCAGAGGCTTCAGCATGTCAGCATCTTGGCAAGGCTTCTGGTGTGAAATACTCTAACATGTCCATTTTATCCACAAAATATTATAAAAAAAATAGGAAAATGTTGGCGATTTTATTTTAGTGTTTTTCTTGATCACGTTTTCAACGGTTATACATCGAGGCGTTTGATATAACGAAAGATGTATGTCAATATCCAACGTTCTGTATCTCTATTGAATGAGTGTGGTTCAGTAATAATGAATTAATAAAAAGAACTTATTATATAATACATATCGGTATGTAGTAAACAAGTTACATGTTTATTTCTGAAATGTGCAACAAAGGAGTTTCGTTGTTTTTGTTGTGCATTTCCTCCTTATAGAAAGTTGAGACGGAAGTGTATCGTATATAGTTACGTTTTTAATTTAATTCAAATGTCGATTTCACCTTTATTTCAACCTACATGTATCAAAAAGTGTTTGATGAAAAACATTAAAAGGTATCAATTAAGCTTGGCAAAATGGACGTGCTTTTAATAATAAAAAAGTGCATATTATCTTTGTTAGTTATACTTCTCGCCTCAAGTTGAACCAATCATGTGGTGTAGCTTTCATAAGCGCCATCGATCGATTTCACCTTTATTTCAACCTATCAAAAGAGTGTTTGATGAAAAACATTGAAAGGTATCAATTAAGCGTGGCAAAATGGACGTGCTTTTAATAATAAAAAAAATGCATATTATCTTTGTTAGTTATACTTCTCATCTCAAGTTGAACCAGTCATGTGGTGTAGCTTTCATTATCTCCATTTTGCGAAACTATTTTGTGACTATGTCCGAACTTTTTAAAAATCATTGACTGTGAGAGTACAGTCCTCAATTTATAGCAATAGACAAACTTCTGAACTATACCTCTCGTAAACGTATTTAATAGTTCTCAGTTTCTTAGTCCAAAAATCTTCCATACACACGTACATTGTAAGTTCTCTTTCCGTTAAAACATTGTGTCCGAAGCGGTATATGATACCATAGCAGTCACTACGTATTCAACGTACCGGTATCATAGCGGTAACTACGTCCTCACTGTAGCGGTACCATAGCGGTACCAGAGTGGACCGTTGATGGTTGTGAGTCAGTGAATAGAATTTAACGCCGCTTTCAACAATATTTCAGCTACATCGCGACGAACCAACTAAGCGTGTCCGATCCGGTATCGCTATGGTACAGTTACGCTATGGTATCATATGGACACAATGTTTTCACCGGAGTAGTATATAAAGCGCATATTGACCCTCCGGCCCCGTTGCTAACAATCGCCACTAACAAACTTCAAATACGCTGCGTCTTAATCTTCGGCCATCTTCGGGAATATAATATTCGGTCATCTTCGACAATGTCCGGGAATATAATGTTCGGTCATCTCCGGTCCTCGCCGAAGATTGGCGATTGATATACTACTCACCGGCGAGGAACTTAGGTGTATAGACTACATCTTGCCATTGCATGTTTGAAGAAGCGAATGACATATAACTTTGCATTTTTATTAACAAACGTATCCATTTTACGCTTATATATAACAATAATAATAATTTTGTTTCAAACTCCGGTCCATATTTGTAGAAAGAAATTGAATGCTGGGATACCACTTCCTGCTGTGGTTTGTGACGTAGTCGTATTGAAAATATTGCGATATATGCTATCGTGGTAAGTGTTATATTTATATTTATATTATTTTATTTACTTCGGCAATTTTGAATTCGGCATTTATTTCGTGAATATTTTTAAGATAAACTTTTTAAAAACTAAGAATAAACTTTTTAAGATGACAATATGATAGTTTATCACCAGTTCAGATATTTCCCCACATAAAAGTATAGGTAGAATGGAATTAAGAGGATCCCATATAACTTGATCTTGGGATGAAAATTCCCACTATTGAGAAGGAAAATACATCTAACACAAGGATCTTTACTCAAGACGTTTTAGGAATACCCAATCTGTCACGGTACTGCGACGGCATTTCCCAGCCTACACTTTCTCTTTATTCCACTCAATTTTTGAAATTAAAAAAAAGTCAATTTGATGCAAAAATTCAATTTTTCATGAATGTAATCATTCGATGAATAAAAAACTATTTTTCTTTCATTTTCATCCACAAGAAAAACCCTAACAACATACATAATTTTATTTTTCATGGCAAAACCTGCCGAAATGGTTGCTCATTCATTACAGTGAGTGTCCATTTCCCAGTACCGGTAATATTCGCCGAGCAGACGTTGCAAATCTCGTTCCGCTCTCGCTGGACAAGTTCCGGTTCTGGGTTTATGAAGACCCCAGTTTTCAACAGTCTCACAGTCGCGTCCTTTCCCGTGAAGTCGGCGTTCGTTACTATTCTAATGTGCACACATACTGCATGGAATATATTTCCAGAGGAGATACGTGTCAACAACAATAGTATTTACATTTTTCTCGTCTTGTGAACTTGACCGGATCCTGTCCGATGCAATGTATTCTGGGGGACTCCTGCTCCCCGAATATACACAGTTGTTTCAAGCACTACCAGGCAATAATTATACGTTCTGCTTCGCGCCTCTCCATTTAGCGCTGTAAGGGTCTCACGGACTGTGCCGGAGTTGACCCGAGGTCATCTGTTGCCACAGTGAACGAACAATGGCGACCGTCTATAAACTGTGCGAATTGATATCAGTCGCTACTCACCGATATATATTTCCGCAACATATAGTTCTAAGGTAATTTGTCAAAACGCTGCCTTCAAACTGTGTGAAACTGACGTTTTGAAATACACTGAATAACTGTTTGTGTATTTCGAGATAAATATACATTTTGCGATCAGTAAAACAGTCAGATAGAACAGTTCTTGATTTCTGCAGGAATCCTGCAAAACATGACGAGACCCCTGCAGGGGTAAATGCAACGTAGCGCAAAACACCATGGGAGAGGATGAGTTGGTTTATTAATGTTCTTATGTGATCATGTTCATGTATGTATGTTGACTGTATTGCTGATCTGTAAAGGTTGTGTATCTTGGTCAATAAATTTTATCTTATCTTCGTTGTACATCTCTTTGACGACTGCTTTAAGTCGTATACAATGGACAAGTGTTTAGTCCCGAGAGATCTTAAGATCGAATGAAGAAAGGCCGTAAACGGACTAAAAAATATTCTTATGATGCTATACGGAGAACAGGGCCGCCGCTTATAGGACTAATACGTCGCTTTCTGGACAGGATCCGATGGTTTTATTTGATTCACATGACGTCAGAAATGTAAATATTATACTTGGACACATATGTCTGCTTTGAAAATATATTGCGTGTAATATACACGAACGAACAGATAAAAATATAATAACGAACGCCGACTTCACGGGAAAGGACGCGACTGTGTTGAAAACTGAGGTCTTCATAAACCCAGAACCGTCTGTTAAGCGAATAGCAGGTTAGGGTCAACCCATACCTTCCCATACAAGCATTTTTCAACGAATGTTTCATAATTCTGGCAGTGAACTGAATCTTTTTGATTAAAAAATTTCCGCATAATGCAGTTACAAATCCTGAGAAAGTTAAAATTCTTTAATATGCAAAACATTTCCTGAAATTTCGATTTTAGCTAAAAAGTGACTCTGCGTGAATTCTGGCAAAAATGCTATTTTTATTTCCATTTTCTCATATGGAATCTTTGCACGTACTGAACAAACTATACGTTAAAGAATTTCATCAGTGGTAAAATTGTTTAGCAGAAGTTATTCACAAATGATCGGGCTTTCTGCCGAACTGTGAGATTTTTAAATTAACGAAATTTCGAAGTGTACGATCTTGAATTGAGTGTCATCATTTGACGCATCTTTTCATGTTACTGATTAATTATTAGTAGCAAGTTTTCAAAGGAAATACACCCGGAAAGTAGCAAAACTTGCGCGTTTGAGGTTTTTTTTGTTGTTCTTTTTCAAAGATACGAATAGATATTAGTGCCATATTCCAAATATCAATTTTCCATTGAATGTGCAATCGCTCGTGATAATATCAGATATTGATATACCGAACTGTGATCATGGTTGACCCTAACCTGTATACTATGGGAGCAATCGCAAAGGGTTTATCCGCGTCTTTTTGGATCGACAGGGACAAACACATGTAGGCCAACTCTCTGAAATTTCGACCGCTTATATTGGTCCAAAATTGTCCTTTATCCGAAGTAAAATCTATATTTATTACTGCAAAACTCCACACCAAATTGCCCGCATCTTCCAGAGAATTGTTTAATGTTGATACCCAGAAAAAGAAAATAGACAAAAGAGAATCAACACGCACCCATTGGCATTGCCAGGTTGAATAAATACTTGGGTTGGTATGCACTTAGTATCAATACCCAAGTAAATTAACGAAAACTGGAATGTCCTCAAACAAGGCTGTTTCTATAAATAATTTATATATATATTCTCCAAACAAAAGAAATCAATGTCAATTACTGCGGTATGATGTCACATGATAAGGTACGGTACGTCTGAATCCCGTTAAGTCTAATGAAGACCAGGTGTTTAAAATGTTAATATTGACTGGGCTAAGATCATTCGTTGCTAAGAGGCAACGGTACTTTCAGTCAATACAAAGGGATCATGCTTTCCTCCAAATAATGATATGCCCTCGTTATAACATTCGGCAAGTTTTGTCTATGGCTAGTTACAGGAAATTATGTCAGTCACAATTCTCTCTTGGACTGCGAAGAGGTTTTAAAAGACATGGAATTACATATCTCTATCATCTGTTTCGCCTGTCACTTCGTCTGCATGTCTCCAGTGATTGCCCAGCGTGAAGGATTCATGTTCACACATGTTAAGGGTAACAGTACTGGCCTTTTCGGTAAAGCCTTAACTACAAAAATCGGCCTTCGTAGTTACCCCCAGTGTGAACTGCATTGTGTCTACAACAGTTTCTGCTATACGGGAAGATACTGGGAAGATAACGGAACTTGTACGCTCTATGCACCTCCAGGTAATCCCCTGGAAACAACACCTGGCCACTTTCCTGGACCGGTCACCTTCATCCTCTATTACAGTAAGCCATATTTATCTACATTCCTTTTCAAAATATCCTCTGTACTGGACTCAATCTAGGTAAACCAAGATGGCGAATCAGGGAAATACTATATAAACATGACGCTCTGAAGAATTCGTGCGAAACGAACTCTGATATTCTAATAAGCATATCACGACAGTTTCTGCCTTTTCATTTTGACAATGATTGACATTTAGTTCACGGATATTAACACCATCGCGCAACACTATCTTTTAATATTTTTTACCGCCTAACAAAGCCAGACTTTTCAGCGGGAGTAAACCTTTTGAAGTTTACGTTTACCACGCACACTGTTTAAAAACGATACTTTTTCCCCATACTGTTTACTGTATTGGTTCACGTGCTACCGTGTAATTACTGTGAGCGTGATTTTGAAACTTTCACCAAGCTAACCACCTGATTGTGTAACAAATGTAATTTGAAATTCGCACGGGCTTTATACAGCAAAATGGCCTCCCAGTAGTAGCGTTAGGTGAAATTGAGTATCCTTTCACCCGGATGTAGTGACGGCATGAGGAGGGTTTGAGGAGGAACTAGTAGCGCCATCTGTACACTCTGGACGCAAGGGAGACAACTCGATCTGCCAGAGTTTGGCCGCCATCTTGAATTTTTGAGGAGGTGTGCGCTTGGCCGCCATCTTGAATTTTCTGGAAAAGGGGATGTATTCCTCCGCGGTGATGCGGTCCTGGCCGTGATGCGGTCGCGGGAAAAAGCTTCCGCGGAGAAAAAGTAGTCCCTAGACTGGAAATATGCTGCATGGTCCGATGGGGTGGAATGAGGTATCAAAGTGAAGCATTCATGAAGGGGCATCTAATGGGCTGGGTGTGGGGTTGAAATATCGGCATTCTGCGCATGCGCGGTGGCCCAAGGATATGAAAATAGACGTTTTGGGATCGAGCGGGGTTTCTAATGGGCCGATGGAGTTGTATGAGGTATCAATGTGAAGCCTAGGTGAGGGGGCATCAGATGGGCTGGGTGGGTGCATGTAAAATTTTCCTGAAAAAAAAACGGAACACGGACTTTATCGAAAATCTGGGAAAATGCCTATATGGGGTATGGGGGGTATATAGGTCGCCGGGCTTAACGGGGCTTGCCTATCAATAGAGTTATCTCCCCTAGTTCCAGGGTGGGTGCATGTAAAATTTTTCCTGAAAAAAAACGGAACACGGACTTTACCCCTAAAATAGGGGAAAACCCCTATCACCTCTAGCCAAAAGGACTAATATTGGTCCCCGGGCTTATTGGGACCTGCCTATCAAGTCAATGGGGTGATGTGAATAACAACAAGTTCAGCAATGTTCATACAGTTTATTATCCTCAATGTTACATCATACCCAGGCTGGGAGAGCCGCCCTGGGTATGTTTAGTATGTTCACAGCAAAACAAATTGAAATATCAAACACCATGTTTTATTATTTAACGCACCGTCACATTAGGTACAAGTGTTTACTGAGCTCGAGTGAATGATCAGCATGTAGACATAGAGAGTATGTACGACATGTTCCGGTCAATGATGGTAAACGGTTGGTCGTACACTGGGTGGATGGCACTGGAATAGAAATAGCGCAATTCACCCGTCATCTTATGGCATAAGATGTACCCAAATGCTACATTTAATGTGAAGGGCGTAGGTTGGTCATTGAAGATGGTTTCCACGTAGCTGCGTAGACGCGTGAGCTTGGCCAGTGGGAAATTGTAGATATCTTGAATAGGGCGATGACGGTGGAAACAGTGCCGTGTCATGGTCCAATGGCGCCGAGAGATGTCACTCTCTGGATGATATTCGGGTAAGAGATCCCTAGGAACATTTATGGGCTCGTCCAGAAAATGTTCGATGTATGACGTATGACTCGAAACCGTAACGGTGGGGTCCGGTTGGAAATCCAGGCTCTTTCCAACTGTGGGTATAGGCAGGCTCTCCGTCATCGCATCACCAGTGGCGTTCGTCTCCCCGGGCTTATCTTCACTGGGTCTGACATTCCGCGGCTCCTCTTCAGTAGGAAGTTGTCGCCAAAACCGTGGAGACGGGACACGAATCAAACGCTGATGCCGTCTTAACTGACTGCGTCGTTTGAAGACTTGACCACAATCCTTACATTCTTCCGTCGCGCCCTCGTGGAATGAGCGTTCGTGGCGCAGTAAATCATCCTCCCGATTAAATGACCGTGCGCAGGTTATACAAGTATACCGTGCATCGTTGTGGGTGGAGGCCTCGTGGCGTCGTAAATTATCTAGACGAGTAAGCTGCTTCTGGGAAGTTGTGCAAGTGAACAGAGTGGACAGAGTGTCTGATGAAACGGCTTGGCCGCTCCCCTTTTATAGCACGCTATCTGGTGATCTATTTTTAGCACACTCTACCCCAAGTCGAGGATCCAGACTGGTGTACTGGTGTACGACTGAGCCGCATTGCGCGCGCGCGCATGAAGACCCTCATACATACCCCAATGCAGGCGCAGACGCGAAGTGCCCGGATGATAGACACGGACGTCACCGATCCGAAAAGACACGGTCTTTACCGAAAAGACACGGACTTTACCGAAAAGATACGGACGTACCCGAAAAGACACGGACGTACCCGAAAAGACCCGAAGGTGAACGCCATTGTGGAAAACCCCCACAGACAGGTCAGTACATGCATTCCTATGATGTTCACGCATAATAAAAGGATTGATCTGTAATCTGTGTTGTTGTTGTAGCTCTCTTTTTTGGACTAGCCCATCAGAATAGTACGTATCACGGACTACACCCGTAGAGCTACATCTAGGCGCGCATGTGTGACCTGGTCTATAAAACACGTCTTTCTGGATCCCACACCTTCATTTCTACGGTTGCAGAGCCACGACGGAGATCCAGCCCTATGCCACTCGCATTTTACAGCATGTGACCGTGGTTAATTCATTCACGGGTTACCGAGCAGTGGTTCGCTCTATGTTTGCAGATGGCGACGACAACGGGCGACGCCAGAGTTCACAGAAGCGGGCATCGATGGAGAGGTGTGCCATCACTCACCACTACTGGACTATGACAGCCATCCTTGATGCTCGGGCTATGGACCACGAGAGCTCAGGCCGGAACCAGCGACGGCTGGTTGGCCTCACAATAGTCTGTGCCCTATTGAACCTGGCGCTCCTGGCGCTGTGGTATTGACAGTGGCACCTGACTATAAATACGAGGGTCAGACAGGGTGTGTGTCATTCAACGATCGTCATTGGAGCAAGCATGTCACCCGTCCTACGAGCCATCCTTCCCCTTACACCCCAGGTGGGGTTACACGTCTATGAAGATAAATTCACCCTCGTGGAAGACCGTGGAGATGTTTGCTGGTCGCCCGCTGAGACCGTATCGAATACGGTTACGCTACCCAGTGACCGCTGGACCAAATTTAAACGGGTGTTGAGCGGCGAGCTCGATGGACACCTCATCCACATAGACAATGCCATCTACGTATACCGTGGACCCTTCTTCCCACGCCTGGGCCGCTACCAAGACCCTACGCGAAGCTTCACCCTAGACCCCGATCTGTGGATAGCCTTCGAGAAAGTGGTGTTTATCGTGGACCAGCTGTTTACACAGGACGAGCGGTCATCAGATGAGTTGGAGTGGGCTCGTGCCCTGGGAGAAGCGGCGGCAGAACCCAATGAACAACTGCCTAGCCATCAACCCGACGACGATGCCATTGATTATCCGGCTAGACTCAGTCAGCCCAGTGACATGACCACATGATCCTTTGATCTCACGGGGTTCTCCCTATAAATACGAGAGACAGTCAAATCTGGTACCATTCACGTATTGACCATGGCGGAGCATATGATACTGGCGTATCTCAGCTTGACCCCCGAGGTTTTCCTGCACGTGTATGCGGATAAGGTCGATATCATGGAGGAGGTGGGAGACATCTGCGATGCGGACCCTACACAACCGTGCCCGGCTCACATTCGTCTGTCCCGAGAGGGCTGGACCAAATTCAAACCCGTGTTGTCTGGTGAACTGGACGGCGACCTCATCCACCTGTGTCACGATGTGTACATCCGACGCTGCCCTTTCTTTGCTCAATTGGCTCGGCTAGATGGAGGTACAGTGCATTTTACCCTTCACCCTGATCTATGGTCTGCATTGGAAGATGCCGTGGTAGATGTGGATCAAGTGCTTATCAAGCGGTCATCAGACGAGTTGGACTGGTGATTTACCATGGACACTGTGGAAGCCCACGAAGAAAATCAGAAAGAAACTCCGGCCCAAGATATACCCGTGATAAATAAACGATAGAGCCAGGGTCCATCATCATTTGTCACCATGAAGCGCTGGGAGAAGGTGTTGGATAACTTATACTACAGTCCCGACAGTCCGGCGGCCTATAGTGCATTGTCGGCTCTCTATCGAGCGGCCAAACCCCAGGTGATACAACGTGCCCAAATCCGGGATTGGTTAAGAAAACAAGACACCTATACCTTACATCGATCTGTCCGTCGCCATTTTCTACGGAACCGGGTCATTGTGGGAGGAATAGATGCCCAGTGGCAAGCGGATTTGGTCGATATGAGCGCCTTTGCCAAACACAACGATGGGAATCGGTATATCTTGACGTGCATCGATATCCTATCCAAGTATGCGTGGGTGGTACCCATCCGGACGAAAACGGGGGCGAATCTCATAGCGGCGTTCAAAGATATCTTCAAGACCGGGCGCAAACCTTTGTATTTGCAAACCGACGAAGGCATGGAATTCCTCAACAGACCGTTCCAACAGTTTCTGAAAGCCCAAAAGGTGTTTTTCTTCCATACGTACAACGAGACCAAGGCTTCCGTGGTGGAAAGGTTCAACAGGACATTCAAAGGCCGCATGTATAAATATTTCACCTATAAGAATACAAGGCGGTACATCGATGTTCTCCCGAAACTTGTGAGTGGTTACAATCGAGCTTATCACCGGAGTATAGAGAGAGCCCCCACTTACGTGACCCAACGCAATGAAGCCCAAGTCCGGCGTGGCTTGTACCCCAGGCCATCGCAGCGAACACCGAAGGCGGTGTACAAGGTCGGGGACCCTGTACGGATCAGTAAAGTCAAAGGTCAATTTGAGAAAAGTTACTTGCCCAAGTGGAGCGATGAGCACTTCCTGATTAAACGGCGCCTACCCCGACAGCAGCGAGTCTATGAACTGGAAGATCTTCAAGGGGAACCGTTGCTAGGGATGTTTTACGAGACAGAATTACAACCGGTAGTGAAAACACAGCAAGACTACTACACGGTGGAGCAGATTTTGAAAACGGAACGTCGACGTGGCAAACTGTTTCATTTCGTCAAATGGCAAGGTTGGCCCAGTTCCTTCAATTCCTGGGTCGCTGCCAACCAGGTGAAACGACTATAAAGCCAGACACCACTGCCGTCCATCCTTCATTCCACGTCCGACCACAGTGCTATGGACAAACAGCAGCTGCCTCTGAACACAGCGTCTCCCAAAACGCGCAAAGCGCAAGTGAGCTTTGTGGTGATAGTGCTAACCCTGCTGAGTGTGTTGTACGGAGGTGTGTTTTACGACGTAGCCTATGTCAGCACGTTACTTAACCAACTGAGAACATCAGCCACCAGTGAAACCGGTCTAC
Source organism: Hanleya hanleyi (assembly GCA_036873755.1). Lineage (NCBI taxonomy): Eukaryota > Metazoa > Mollusca > Polyplacophora > Lepidopleurida > Hanleyidae > Hanleya > Hanleya hanleyi. Next base: position 2,616 of record JAVTVY010034672.1, on the reverse strand, counting down.
AGAGAGCACCAGTCAACCCCGTATCGAGCCCAGTCACCACCACACCCCGTGTACAAGCCACGTCGAGCTCCACACCAAGCTCCACACCTACACCAAGTACACCTACTACGTCTGAAGACCCACCGGATTTCATCCCTCACAGTGAACAGACAACGACGACCGACGTTGTACCCACCCCCATCATCATCCCTCGCAGTGAACAGACAACGACCACCCACGTTGAACCCACCACTCCAGTTCATTCCTACCAAATTTACAAAAGCTGGTTACCACGACAGCGGATACACCTCCAACCATGGACCCCCGTTGGCAGCATCCCTTCACTTGCGTCATCGCAGGACCGACGGGTTTCGGCAAAACGCACTTCGTCAGGAAGCTCATTCAACACGCCGACAGCATGATCACCCCACCCATTGCCCGAGTGTGGTGTTACGGAGAATGGCAGGCAGCGTATGCAGCAATGCCCCATATCACGTTCGTGGAAGGCCTACCCAACCTGGCCGATTTGGAACCTGACACATTGGTGGTTCTGGATGATCTCATGGCGGAGACGGACAGTCGGGTCACCCAAATCTTTACCAAAGGCAGCCATCATTGACGGCTCAGCATCATCTACATTGTGCAGAATCTGTTCAGTAAAAACAAAGAACATAGGAACATCAGCTTAAATGCCCACTACCTGGTGGTCTTCAAACACCCGAGAGATACCACTCAACTGCTGCGCCTGGCGAGACAGATGTATCCCGAACGCACACCGTTTGCGTTGGAAGCCTTCAAAGATGCGACAACTCCTCAGCACGGGTATATGCTCTTCGACCTCAAGCAAGCCACCCCCAAACACCTTCGACTACGGACCGGCATCTTTCCCGGAGAGGCCCACCACGTGTACATGCAAAAATAATGTAAACACACCCACAGTGGCTCCCCCAGCTGGGGTCTGTGTGTTTGATGATGGGGATAATGAAAAGAATGAATACCACAGCATGGTTGACTTTGTCTCTGTTCTCTGAAGTAGATAAAAAGAGCAGAGTTGTGGGTTCTAGCATTAGTTGTACATGATGTCTGCGCGAGTACGGAAGCACGCCCAGAGGCTCCGTGTATTGAAGACGGCCCCACCCGAGTTAGTCCGAACCATTGTACGCGGTGCGGACCCTGAGCTTGTACGCTGTCTGTGCGAGATCGGGTACAACCTGTTAAAAGGCAACGTACCACTGACTCCGGCTCAGAAGACCAAGTTGGCCAAGCATAAGACAGGTCTCCGAACCTTAGTCCATAAGCGGGTCCCTCAAACACAAAAGAAAAAGGTGCTACAGAAAGGCGGCTTTCTCGGGGCCATCTTAGCACCGTTGGCCGCTTCTGTGTTGGGTCCAGTATTGGGTGGACTCTTCGGCCGACAATGAACCACACGAAAAAAATGGTCCTCGTCGAACCTCGGTTGCTTCAAAACCTCCAATCACCCTACCCTGTCCCACCTACGGTAAAGACCATAAACACCCTCGATGGAGAGATGCAACAGATCTTACAGAGACCGGGGTTAAGCGACAGTGAGAAAGTACACCGGTGCAATGAGACGCTTCAACGGTACATGACGTTCATGGACCAATACAAAACCCTGTCTACCCCACCACCACCACCACGTGACACACCGCCGACCTCAGCACCGCTCCAACAGCCGCCATTACCAGGGGTACCACCCACAGCCCCACAGTGGGTGGAAGACGAAGTACTGAAGAGTGTACCTGCCTCGTTCAAGAAACAAGCTGGCCTGGTATTACAACGGATGAAACAGAATCCTAACATGACCTGGAATGATAAAGGCGAACTCCTGGTACAGAATCAGGTGGTCCCGGGGACCCACATGACGGATTTAGTGAATGATCTGATGCGTCAACGCAGGTCGCACACGGATCCTCGAGGATGGTAGGTCTTCGCTCAAGGCTTGAAAGACATGCATGTACCACAGGAATTGGTGGGGAACCCCCACCGCTGGGCCTTTATGCAGCGTGACTCACCGAGTGGCCCACTACCTTCTTGGGAAGCCGAATGGGAACCGGAGTCAACCCCCAAAACTCCACCACCACTACGAGCACCTTCTTTTCAGACCTTTAAAAAAACACCCTCGATCAGGACACCCCACATCTCCAGAGCCGTGACACGTAGCAAGCCAACGCGACGAACACGACGCCGGACACAACCGCCCAAGGCCTGGAACACCTATTAAAACCAACAGCAGCAGCAGGACAGCTCAGTCGCCATGTTTTACCTCACCCTACCCAGTAACAGTTCGCTGGATGTGTTTCCTGACAACACAGTGGCCAAATACGTCACCCAGTTACCGCAACCGTTGCATTTACCTGGGCGCTGGGAATGTGGCCTCGTGGATATCCAATACCCTTACTCGTGGTACAACGTGCGAGCCAATGAAGTGTGGTACGAGGTGACCTACGAAGGCAAAAACACCCGACTCACCCTCCCCGAAGGCCAATACGATACTCCCAAGGAGTTCATGGGTGGGCTGTCAAAACTGCTGCATTATAAGGCTCTACGGGAGGTCACGAATACATCAAAACCCATCAAATCCTTTCCCTTCAAGAATCACGTGAACTTCGATTACAA